>JADGIP010000252.1:0-25392 GCA_016618355.2 Astraeus odoratus | reverse complement strand
TTATCTAGCTACTCTTATAGCCTCCTGGATGACTCCTATCCTCTGTGGCTGTCTCCTATTTGTCATCTGATTGCCACAGACTCAACAGGGGCATCCAGGACTAGGTGATATTTCTTGGCCACCTCCAACATTCTTTTGAGGTAGGAGGGTAGTTTGGTGTTTTGAGTTTTCCAAGTTTGAAGGAAGTAATTTAGCCTGATTGATTTGTCAGTTTTGGGGGATGCTCTGGAAAACTGGGACAGGATGACATGTGCAAGAAAGGCCCATGTGGGGCACTTGTTTGCAGGTAGTAGTAGTTTCTTCAACCAAACCAGTTCAATGGCTTCATTCCTTAGTTTGAGGTTAAGAAGGTTCTTACACCCTTGGGTTGTTGATGCACAGAGTAGGTAGTGGGATGCAGTTGATTTACCCTCACTATCCCGTGCAAATTTGTAGGAGAGTTAACTAGAGGTCCTTGCACAGGATAATTACAGCATGATCATCGCATGATGAAGTGTTCAGGTCTCCGGTCACCAGTTACCGTGATGCCGACCACCTTTACCCGAGCCGGAAGAGTCTATCCCTTTCTACGAATACATATCCTCTATACCTCAAGCTGATGTGCGTCATGCTGTGCACAGCGCCGTAACTCGTCTGGGCTGGTCACTATCAATTAGCCACTTCCTGAAAGCTGCTCGCCTGGAATATACATGTCCTCACCATTCCATTCACAGAAATCCAGTGCTGCGCACCGGGACTGGTATCCAGCCCTCTGTGATGCACTGAAGAAGACAGAAGAGGCACATAGGATAGCAGGAGGTTAGTCGATCGACATTATATTCACCCCTGTCTAGAACGTATCACTTATTGTCACCTGCACATTTCCGATATTACGCTCACGGCTCACAGTCTTTCAGCTTGCTACGTATGATCAAACATCGAAGTCCCCTGTCTGCCCAACTCCCCGCGTCCGCTCGTTCGTTCACCGCTCCTTTCTCACCTCTTCGACATACCCTGCCGTCCCCTTGCTCCTCAGCACAACCGACATCCGCAGTCCGAAAGTCTCGCAACTCGCCTCTCCTTTCCCGGGTGCGAACCACGTCGAGATTGTCTTCTGGACAGAAGTGACCCTAGAGCAGTTCCGTCTCGCGGGACGGCTGTACCTCGTCCCTTCGCCATTCTACATCCCACCAGCGCACTTCCCAGCCCCTCCCCCTCCCGGGCAGAGCCTCCTATTCGACAGTCTGCGGAAGGACGGAGTCGACTTCGAGAAAATCCGTATCGACACGTTCGACAGCATTGGTGGAGACTTGAGGGCGTCGTTCTGCAAACCCATGCCCGGCACGCCCATGAAGAGCTACGACGAAGCGCTCAAATGGCCTCGCACTCTGCCGAAGCACGACGAAGCCAAGACTGATGAGGAGAAGGCGAATTTAAAGGTCGCATTAGAGAATTTTGCGTTGGTGCTGATTGAGCCCCTGGAGGTGGACTATATAGAGATGGGGACGACGCCAGAGAGGAGGACGGTATACACCAGGAAACCTGAAGAAACGACATTCGGGGAAACCATTGTCGTCCCATGAGTGGGACGGACTGCAACTGACAGCGGCTTGTACTCTACACAAGCATATATGTATTCCAGCGTACCGCAATCAAAGCGGATAACCTCAGACTATGTATGTACATGGAGAAGTCTACACATGGAACAAGCTTTTTTTTACTGTAAAGAATGTCTACAACTTAGGGCGGCATGCATGCATACAACACGGGAGTGCATACCGATCTCAGAAGCCACAACATACGAATAATAAACTCGATAAACAAATAATAAGAGACCCGTCCAATTGTCGTTTGTTTTGCGACGACGGGCTATTTATACCTTAGCCCTCTTGGGGGCGCTCTCCGACACGTCGTCATCGTCGTCGCCCTCGCCGTCATCGTCAGTAAGATCCCTAACACCGCGCTTTGTTCCCGTGTGGGTCGAGCTAACTTCGGAAGCAAGGTCGATAGGGTCATCCGCGGTGCCTTCCCCGTCATGCTCGTCTTGGTAGTCCCCGTAATCATCCTCTTCGTCTTCAGGTTCAGGGTTGGGCTGAAGTGGACAGATGACAGAGTGTGAGAGATGAAGTTGGATGGCAAGGAAGGAGCACTTACGTCTCGAAGGAGCTGGGCGGTAAGCTGTACGGGGCGAAGGGAAGAGTAAAGAACATTGAGAAGAGCTGGCACTCAAGAGTAGAGATGGACATACGTTTGTGGGTGGACGTCCTTCTTCGGACTCGGATTCCTCGTCTTCATCTTCGTCTTCGTCTTCCTCACCCTCGTTAACCTGATAAGAGTCATCCTCTTCATCACCCTGTGCGTAGGCAAAGGTGAGCGTAGCCCGTCAGTGATTCTCAATGAACGTATGGCACCTCGACACTGTAGACGTCACTCTCATCGTCGAACTCTTCCTGGTTGTCGACCTCATGGACCAGGTCAGCAGGCTCGGTTCCGGGTTCCACAGCCATATTAATTAGATTTTCGGATGCGGCGAGGGGGAGGGGGGGGGACAAATGGAAGTCGAGATATGTGGTTCGCAGCGCGGAGAGAGCGAAGGAAACCTTTTTGGTTGGTCTAGCGCCAATCTAGGAGGGCGACTGGCGGGCACCCCTGGTCCGGCTTCCTAAGTTCGCAAGGAGAAGGAACAGCCGGAGCGAATCACGAGCGCGTCACTGAGAGCAAAGTTGGATACAACAACGGAAGGCCCGTAGCCTGCGAGAGAAAGACAAGGGAAAAAAATCAACCTGGGCGCTTGCTCGAAGCCGAATAGTGAGGGGGGGGGGAATGTCAAGGGACTTACTTAATGTCTGGCTGAGATGAGCTGGCGAATGACGGAACGAACGTTTCGGGTGTCGCAGACTGATTGATACTTACTGTGTGGAAATTCCTCGGTTTCGCAAGCTGGTCATAATCAGTTGACCACACAGAGGGGTCCATCTCTCTTTGGGATGAAACAAGGGGTCGAGGGGGGTCGATGAGGGGTCACCGGAAACAGCCGATATCGCGGCGTTGGTCAGCAGAGGAGGCTGAAGTGGGGACCGCAAGTGGACGAGTTGCAAGGCCTTTTAAGGATCGAAGTGGGCATGCATCGTCTCGCGATATGACTCGACGCTCTTCCCAGCTTGAAAGATGACCTTATCAAGGTGGAATCCGTGAGTTCACTAGCATGGTCCTGGCTTGGTCCCCGTGCCGCATGTTCGCCCAGAATTTGGGTCCTGGGCTGCCGTGCTAACACTGGCTCGTGCTACTACATCTACCCGTCCAAAACCTTCCGTGACACCGGACACGTTCTCATCCCTGTTAGATATAACACGGTGTTCTGACTCACAGCAGCACGATAGCCTGGGCTGGTGGGTACCTGTGGAACGAGATACAGCAGAGATACAGCAGAGAACACGCAAGCGTTGTGTCGGGGCCAACCTGCAGATCACAAAGCAGTTTTCATTTCGTCGTCACACCGTGCACTATCGCAATCACAGGATGCTGATATGAAATCGCCCTATCTCCATCTTTCATATCGTGCAGTAGTACAGCACCACCCCAATCCTGTCACCAGCCGCCATCGACTTGTATTGGTTCACGCTTGTTTACTCGGGTACAGCCGGTGCGCCCTGTTGGGCCTGCCTCGAGGCACACGGTTTGATTTCCCAGGGGATCGGTTTGGGTTGGTTGTTTGTGTCCTCCCGTTTGTACATACAGCCTGGCGGCCTACACCGTCGTCTGTTACCGTCGCGCTGGACCCGAGCCACCCATATGTGCAAGTGGATGGGGCGCAACGAACTCGAACTCGAACTGTCATTGAGCGGAAAAGACCTCAACATCTTGACCCACGGTACCGAGGAGAGAGCACGACACTCGGGCGTAGTTCTCAGATGCGTTGGAGTAGTCATGGACGTGGTCGCGAATATGTCCATGATTGGGTTCCAGTTCTAAAGCCGTGCGCGTCTGTGAATACTCGGATGATATAGCGAGTTACTTTTCACAGCTGGAACAGTTCCGGCTGTATAAGTGTCTTAGGAGTAACAATGTTGAAGGTGTCGCGTGTCCGCCATGCCCAAGATGTACAGGGTGGCAGGCTGCGGGCTGAGTGGGTCGCAGCCTCCTTGACGCTTTGGTGGACGCCAGTCCAACCACGCTCTATCTTACAATAATATCAGGTGCACTGCGGGTGTCAAACGCCTGTGGTCTCATATGATTTACGGCTTTTGGTCTCCTCGGTCTGTGCAGCCCGGGTGTTCACAAATGACATGAGACAGGGAATGGCCCCAACGATTTGTATCTCGCCTAAGGGAATTGTCTGACGATCGTCGGCCCCGGACAGATAACGGATAGCTGACCATCCCAAGGTGGTTCGCTCAGGGATGCTGTTCCTCAGGAGCGCCGAGCTGCTCATTTCGCTGTGCTTGAACACGATTCGGACCCCAATGATTGGCATGGAATATTAAGGACAATGTCTATAGTTGTAGGTCTGTCGTAGCTGTGTCAGTGTCGGGAGAAGGTCATAAACAGCGGACGCCTTCGCGGGTTTAAGAGACCGTTGTCGTCGTCGAGAAGCGTTTAAAATTACGTTGAACCCGCATCCTAGTGACAACCACTACCACCACCACTCAGCCACCACCCAGCTCTCTTCTCATCTCTCCAGCAACAGCAAAAAAGTCCTCTCGTTTTTTTTGTCCTTCACACATCCCCTTCTGGACGACGACGACGACGACGACTGGCGACGACCTGTCTGATATCACACGTCCACTAGCGTCTGTTTCGTGGAGGTGGTCGCACCACACAGGCTTGCCTCGAGGCAGGCCTTGAACTGATCCAGTCGTTGATCCTGTGCCGTCCGTTTTTTTCCTTCTTCCCCGTCCAAGCCTTCCTCGTGGCAGTCGATCACGCCCTCGCCGCAGACACGCTGCAACGACGACGACTTGCCCAGTCCCAAATCTTTTTCCGCCGTCATTCAATTAATCGATTTGCATCTGGCCCTTTGTTCCTTCTTTCCATTGCAACACCCATCCCATCCCACATCATCTCTGACGACGATCCTCACCTCCATCTCTCCGACGCCGCACGCGCATACATCCCTCTTTCCCCACATCGCCAGCGTCTCTTTCGTCGCCGCGCCGCTTGAGTGCACCTAGCCCAACCGTCGCATGCATAGCGTCGTGACGACCACTCACCACCAGCAACTCCAGGTCCCAAAGAAAAACCTCAAATCCGTCCTGGGTTTCGGTGCCCTCTCGCTCAAGGACGCCGCCCCCATACGTGGTCGGTCCTCCGTCGACACCTACCGCGCCCCTCCACCGTACGCGGCAAGAGCCAGCATCGACACCACCCGGAGCTTCCAGCCCAAACACAAGTCGTCCAGGACCGAACGCTCCAGCGTCACGAACGTTGCTTCCTTCTTCAGAGAATCACACGCGTCCTCGACGTCTCACCAGCAACACGCCCCCAACAACAACGCCGATACCAACACCTCTGTACGCAGCATGAACACTCTAGACAACGCTCCCCCCCGGGCCACGAGAAGGCAGCCCTTTCGCATCGATGCCCAGGAAGGGCCCTGGACTATTAGCGTCGCAGAGACGCCACATGATGCCCGCTCATACTCGATTTACATAAAGAGTGCGTTCATTTCCCGCCACCTTGCACCGCTCTTCCTTTCCCTTTCCTTTCGAGATTCCCTACATACCTGTCTCCTGTATCGCGCTAGTGTCATTTCCTAGACCGCAGGCCATTCCGGGCACTTTTGCAGTGCCTCTTCGGCAATTTATTTTCCGTGTCTTCTTGATCACGATGCCTTGGGTTACGGGATAATTCTCTCGTCGACAGGGCGCATATAGTTTATATTTATCACTGTTTCCTACCTGCTCACTCGTCCCCGCTTTGTAAATGCCTTCTCCTTTGACGTGCATCATCGCTCACCCCTCTTTACCAGCCCCGACACATAACCTCACCCTTACGCGCACCGCCGCGGAGATCGTGGAACTGCATGCTAAACTCGCGGAATCAGATGGAACCATCAAACTACCCAAGCTCCCCGTCGACGTGTCCACCCTCCCGCAGCCGCCACCGAAGCGCAAGTCGACGTTCCTCAACACGCTCTCTCGCCTCGCCTCGCCGTCGTCGAACAAGGTCGCACGGCAGGCGTCCCTCAAGGTGCCCAGCAATCCCAACTTCGGGGCCCCACCCGCCACCGCCGCCGCCGCCCCCCCACCGGGAGGAGCGGGATCGACCACCACCCCGCTCGTATCGCCGTCACCGTCGCAGGAGATCGGAGACCCGTTCACGGCGCTGGGAGAGCCTGCGAGCACGCTGTCGTCTTCCAACGGTAATACCCCCTCTGCTGCTGCCGCCGCGGGCACCCTTAGCGCGGATAAGAACAGCATGATGACGAGTCTCGCAGCGTACCTGACGACGATTGCAAACGAGCCGACGCTCCGCCAGACGCACGCGTGGAAACGGTTCGTCCGAGTGCGGACAGACGACCTGGAGAGCGTCAGAGCGGAGCGGGCGATCAAGCGCGTGAGGTCGGACCTGGCTGCGCATGTCGGGAGCGGCATGGGCCCGACCGCCGCGAACGAGGATGTGGCTGCGTCTGTCCGTGCGAGCTCGACGAACGTGAGCTCGAGCAACGTGAGCGAGATGGTGGACGAGGTCGAGAGCGTGGCGGATACGGTGGATGGCGAGTCGAGGCTGGACGGGAGCAGAAGTATATTGCAAGAGGGCATCAAAGAAGAGGAGGAGGATGCTGAACAGCCCGTCGCTGATTCGCCTGTCGACGTCGCAGCGGAGCAGCCTGCCGCGGATGGCACATCACCACAGCACTTGGGTGTAGAGATACCCGACGAGGAAGGTGGTGTCTCGCCCGTGCAGCACACGGAGTCTCTGTCTTCACAAGAGTCCGATGCAGATGCCATCACTAACTCCGCCGCTGATGAAGATGCCACGACGACACTGCCTACACCTGTAGCTGATGGGCCAGCATCACGTATACCCCGCTCACAGTCAGCTGATCCTGGCAGAGCGCCACGGAGACACATCTCATCTGTACAGGACGGCACATCTTCTGCTACGACGGGCGACGAATCGTCGATATCCACCACTCCCCACCGACGGACGCGTAAGAAACGATCCCACTCTACCGACCCCAGCCGCAAGAAGAAAGCCCAGCGCAAAGTCGTGGTCAATGACTTCGAGATGATGCGAGTCCTCGGCAAGGGCTGTGCTGGCAAAGTCCTACTCGTCCGACACAAGGAAAGCACCGAACTTTACGCCCTCAAGGCCATTACAAAGCGGCATGTCTTGGCCCATCAGGAGCTGCAGCATACATTGACGGAACAGGCTGTGCTCAAGCGGATGGCGAAGGAAGGCAAGGACCCCTTCGTTGTCAAGCTGTGGTGGAGCTTCCATGACAAGGAGAACCTCTTCTTGGTGATGGTACGCACGTTCTTTCATTACTTACGCGGTTATTCGAGTGTTTCTAATGGTTATTCTTATTCTCCGCAACATGAAATTCGTTCTTCCAGGACTTCCATCCAGGAGGTGACCTTGCGACACAGCTTGCACGTTGGGGCAGGCTTGGCCGTGATCGTGCTCGTTTCTATGCTGCGGAGATTGTCGAGGGTGTGGAGGGCTTGCACGCTGCGGGTGTCATTTACCGGGACCTCAAACCGGAGAACATCCTCATCGGCGCGGACGGGCACATTGTTCTGACTGACTTCGGTCTGTCGAAGGAGTTCCCTCGACGAGTGACGCCGACGACAGCTCCCCCGACGCCTTCCGGCACCAGGAGTGAGTTCTATCCCAGCGAGCCCACTACGCCGCCGTGGATGAAAGGCAGTGAACGGGATCTCGCGATTGGCTGGCCGGGCCAGAGTATGGGTCCTGCGGATACCACCACCACGTTTTGTGGAACGGCCGAATATCTCGCACCAGAAGTCATCCAAGGCTTGCCCTATAGCTACGAAGTCGACTGGTGGAGCTTCGGAACTATGCTGTACGAGATGTTGACGGGGATAGTGAGTTCTCTCAGTTGTCTTGGCGTACGATTTACAAATCAACGGCGCTATGCATAGACGCCGTTCTGGGCAAACAACCATTCGGACATGTATGTCAGAGTATTGCAGGACGAGCTGCAGTTCCCTGAAGACAGAGCGATGGACCAGGATACAAAGAGCTTGATTCGTGGGGTGAGTTGCTCGCTGCTGAGGGAAAGGAAGGAAGCATTTATACCACCTTGCAGCTGCTCCAAAGGAATCCTGCACTTAGAATATGCGAGCCACGCATCAAACGACATCCGTACTTCTCTATGATGTGAGTCCAAGGACTGAGGCTAGAGTAATACTGGTTCTGATGTTTATCTCTCCGCTATCAGCGATTGGTCTCACGTGTACTACAAACGCTACATACGTGAGTCGAGTCATCCACGCTACAATCTCGTCAGTCCTAACCCATTCTTGTTGTCTCGCAGCCCCCTATATTCCACCGATCGACCCGTCGAATGCAAGTGATACCCAGAACTTCGATGACACGTTCTTGGACATGGAGCCGGTGTTGGATGATCCGAATGAACATGATCAAACGGATACCGATCAGGACCGGGACCAGACCGAGTCGGAACGCACCGATGGTGAGGACGCATACCCCACGCCATCACATTCCCGCAGTCCGTCCGTGCACCCCAACGGTAATGATACTGTCGACGCCTTCGATGGATACTCGTTCAAGGGGCGACGTTCCGTGCTTATCGACGAGGAGGAAGATGAAGAGGTGTCCGAGGGGACTGGCGAAGACGGGACTGATGAAGATGTGCCATCGGTCATGACGAACGGGCCTGACGTGTCCAGTGAATTGGTGGGCGAGCTTGCCGAGTCGCCAGTCTCCATGGATGAGCAGACTCCTGAACCTGAACCCAAGACGCCAGAGGCGCGGCCGCAGGCTTTGCCGCTCGAGTCACAGCCCAGCGCTGCCCCATCGGAGGAAAAACCCGCTACTCTCGAACTTGCTCCTTCATCGGAGGGCCTGTCTACTCCAAGGACAAGCAAAGAGATTCCAGTTATTCCTATACCGCCATCTCCAAAAGGCGCAGCTCCACCATTGCCAGCGAAGGACGGGAAGCCAAAGACGGCTAGGATTGCAGTTGCCCCACCAAAATCTAACGCGCGCACTACACGTGGACGCCGCGAGAAATCAGGTGTACCAGCCCTCGATCGCTTCTTGTCTGACGGCCCAGACGACGAGGAGTCGACAGAGAAGGACGAGGAAGATGCTGACTGGGACTTCGTCGAGGCGGGTGATGGCGAGGATCGCAACGGTCCCAAAGGAACTAGCTTATTCGCCAGGGGTGTTGTGGATCGGTATAGACTTGCCGTATTTCGCAAGGCCTCGACACCATCACAGAGAACCACCGGTCGCTCATTCTCCGGTCTGTCGAAAGATTCCGATATACACGCAACGGATGCTGGAGACTCGCCTAGCCCGTCTGATAAGCAACGGCGAGGTCGCGCGCCTGGTCTGAAATTCCGAAGAAAGCCTAAGCAGTTCCTCAGAGGGAAGTCACCCCCTCCGTCATCTTACAAGAATGGCAATGCCCAGAAACCCCCTGCGCCTTCAGCGTCGAACACGACAACTGTCTCTTCGATGTCCAGCACAGGCTTGCTGACCCCCTCTGCAAGTTCGATGCCAGTACCTCCGTCATTGAAGTCGAAAGTATCGGCCGTGTCCGTTGGCGAACAGAGTGCATCCTCAGATCAATCGAACGGGGAAGCTCCTTCCGACCACCCGGGGTCTCCTGAAGCAAACAGGACTTTGTCGCCTGCTCAGTCACCCGTTGCACATTCTGAGGAACCCGAAAGGTTAAAGAGCAAAAAACTGAAGAAATATAAGGAGAACGCGGAAAAGGTGCTCTCGCTCTTCGCTTCTCCTCGTTGACCATCACCGCTCGGATTTGTGCAACACTGGAGCTGGCTCCTTGGCATCGTCGACTCTTTACTTCTATAATTACTCAACAATATATCAATCTCGTGTAAGCCATCATCAATACCTTTTCTCGTCTCGTTATCACTATGCATTGCGTTGACGCTACTTAGCAAAACAACTGTCCTTCTTTGCTTATTAACCACCATTTTCCTTTCCTATTGCACCGGCCGCTGTTGACTACAACTATTACTACCATGGGTTTTAAAGCATTTCTTCGACGAATCGGTTGTGCTCCTTTTCTCTTGGTCGTAATAATTTGGTGTTCTTTCCTGTCATTACTTTGCATCGCCATGTTGTGCTTAGTCCTTCTGCATCTCCAAATAATAACAATCCTTTTAGACCGCCATTGACATTGTTCACAACGTCCTAACTTTATTACTTTCTGATTGCTCATCCCACCTTTAGGTTCATTGTTTGTCGATCCGTGGTATCTTGTATGAAAGCTCTCCTTGCGCCATTACTGTAAGCACTAATATACAACGTTGAACAAAGTTGATTTGAGGGAACATCTTGAAATGAGGAAGGTATTGTCATGACCTCTTGCCTGGATTGCACATAACTTCGTGATCAGAGTTGTTCCTGGGCGCAGTGGGAGTCCATTGTCGTAATTGTTTCCTTGGATTGTAGCATGTTATACTTTGGAAGATTATAGGGTGCATACCTTCGATATCCTGTAGTTGACTACATGTTGATCAGGAGGCTAAGCGACCATATTGTGTTTCCACCAGGTAGACTATAGAGACAGTCGTTTCCTGCCAGGACTACGTTAAATGCGATAGTAAAGTGACTGAAATCCAGTAAATAGCAAATACAAACGAGCGCTCAAATGCAATGCAAACCGACGTGCGTGAATCAGTCCAAAGCATCTAAGCTCTCTCGAATAACCCTTACTCGTTCCTCCACCGCATCCAGTGCTTGCTGGAGACCCGCTATTTCCAACTTCCAATCGCCCACAGGCCCCGATGGCAGGGGCACGGCGCCGCTGGAGGGCTTTCCCCTCGCACTGTTCATCTCCTCCCAGATACTGTGCACTACTTCCTGTACCCACCGTTCCCTCTCCTCTGCTCTCTTTGCTTCTTTTCGACGTCCAGCTTCCTCTCGTTTGCCCATGAGCGAAAGCGTCCAGAGATTACTCAACACCAGCCCGACGATCACAAACCATAGAATGGTTGTCGCCGACGACTGTTCCCAAGCTTCCTTGACAAGCTCGATGGCGCCGATTGTCGACCTCATCGCAACGGTGTACGCCCCATCGAACGTGTCATATGCCCACTGGAGACCTCGTCTGTTCCTGTCGCGTTCCCTCGCCTTTCGTGCCTCTTCGTCAGTCAGTCCTACGTCTAATCCTGGCTCCGGTGCCTCCGCAATAGGTGTAATGGGCTCCACTGGTGCAACTATGCACGGATCGAAGCCCTCGGGGATAAACTCGGATTGGTGCTCTTGTATGTACATCCGCATGGCTTTGTCGAGGTCGGAGTGGTACTGTTTCTGTCCCACTATTGCGCTCTTCTCTATGACACCTGCAGACGTGAGTGTCGATCAGATAGCTGCCCGAAAGGATGTATTCTGGCTTATGAAGCCTACCCTTGATAAAGCTCCGTCCATTCCACTCTACCTGGGTCGTAACAATGACCCGCGTCGAGATCGCGCTCGCCCACATGATGCATGTCCGTGTTTTCACGACGAACACGCCCCCGCTGGGGACATCTGGCGTCTTAGTTGAGGTCATCATCACGACGTGGTCATCGAAGTCGCAATAGACGTTCTCATCGTGAATCTCACACTTAGTCTGTTTCGGCCCAACGCTGTTGTTCAACGGTTTGATGTACGACATGTTTCGCGAAAGTAACTTGGATGCCGGGGCGACAGGTGTCCAATCCGATATTTGGACGTCTAGGGAAATGCGGTTATTCCCTTCACTCTGGTTGGTGACGCGAAGTGAACAGCTAAATACCTGAAAGTTTCTGATCCACCCTCATGAAATCTTTGATGAAACCGCTCGCGAACATGAGATTGTATATCTTGTCCGGAGTACCTGGCAATACCGTCTCGAGGGCTACCTCGCTCAAGTGGCCCCCGTTCTTCGAACACGAGCACTGTGTCACCTTATTCGCGCTGGTCACGACCGCCGCCTCTTTGCTTGCCACCTGCTCTGAGATGATACTTGATCCAGAGACGACATCACGCGAAGAGTTTGTCCGGCTCTCCACGACGCTGTACTCGGGCCGTGCGAGTCGCCAAATGTTGGCAATAACGTCAAAGGTGGTGTCACGGGACAGGAACGAAGCAAACGTATATTTAGCCTGGCGAGTCGTAATCTGTATCGCGTTCGGGATGACGAACGCCGTCATCTTTTTCTCGAGCGCTGTGATTTCATAAATAGGAATAGAAAGCTATATAGTTTTAGTTGAGTGAATACATCTGGGATAGGGGTGGACATACGTCAGTTATCCACCCGAATATGTTAGCATGGAAGCAGATGTGGTTTTCGGAAATGTATATTCTCCCTTGGATCAGAATCTCCCGCTGCAATGCACAACCGTAGTCTGTAAGCACGTTCATGTCAACATCCCGAGCGTAAAAATGACAGCACACACACCTTCAATGAGGTAATCCCCTTCGGGGATGTTGGGGAAGAGCTCGTGAAAGTCAGCATTGCGCTTATTACTTGCTACTGCGAAACCGGTGACGGGTATATTCTCCTCGTTCACGATCAATTCATCGTCCTCGGAGCCATCATCGCTGGAGTCGTCCGACTCTGACTGGTAGTTTCTTTCCGAGAGGTCGGTCTTAGTCAAAGAGACCTGCCGCAAACGGTCGTCTGAGTGGGCAGTGCCAGGCATCGAGTGTGCGGAAGCGGAGGCAGCATGTCCCGCCCTGGTGGTAGAGTCCACGGTACCTGCTCTCGGTTTAGCGCCATTTTGAATAGCGCCGTACTTAGGCGACTGTGGCAGGGAGGCATTGGAGGCCGAGGTAATCTGGGAGGTTGGGTGGGCCATCGCCAGACCTGAAGTAGCAATTGCAGTCGCGATGCCTGTTTGTTTACGTGCAGGAGCACTAACAGAGGGCCGTCGCCACCCGGATCCTGTCTTCTTTTTCTTTTTGGGATTCGAGCTTCCTGATGAGCGGAGAGAGGTTACGTCGGTGTCGCTAAGAGGATTTTGGAACTCTCGAGACTCGACTTTCTGCGACACAGCTGTGGGCGACTCGACTAGTCCGCTGCCGCCACCTGGATGGGTGACCCCACCATTAACGTCCTCGTGGCTACCGTTCTGCCGACTACCCCGCGTCTCTGGTCCGTTGGCGTGATCGAACTTCAGGGGAACGGGTGGTGGCTGCATCCTACTGCGGATAGAATTCGTGGAATGCTTCTTCTCCACGGTTTGGACGTCAGGAGTCTTGGAACTGCGTGAGGCGTGCTTATCGATTAAGCCTTTGAGGTTGCCGGTGGACGACGCGGGACTGAGCTGGCGCGCGCTCGTTATAGGAGAGCCGTCCAGTAGTGACGGCGCGTTGTGGGGGGTCAGGGTGGACGTGGAGAGCATATCATCTGGCTGCGGCCATTCCGAGTTCACGTTCATGGTGTGGGCAGCGAGTGATACTGCGTGTCTGTCCGGAACGTGCCGGTCCTGCGAGCGCGTGCGTTTGTGAGTGTGTGAGGGTGCATCGTACGTGTGACTGGGTTCCATCGGATGAGGGGGAGGGACATTGGAGAAGGCCGGGACAGCAGTGGTCGCAACGCGCGGCGATGGCGGGACGACGCCTATCTTAACGCTACCCTTCGAGCTAAGTGAATACACATCCGACGCGTCGTCTCCGTTCGTGCGCGGCGAAAGACGGGCAGACGACGGACGGCGGGCGATGACGTGCGACTGGCCTGCGGTGGACGTATGGGACATGTCCGAGACGGCGTCATCCCGAGATGAACGACCGTTCGAGGCCGCGGGGCCCTGCGCATTGGAAGACCGGACCAGTTTCGTGAGGAAGTTGGGCGGCATCTCCAGGGGGTGCTATAAGTATGACAGACGTATATGTCGGCAAGGTCAGCCTTTTTGACGACTTGGAGATGACATCCGAGCTCCAATGTGCTCACCGGTGTCTGGTTATCGGCGATAAATGGCCCCGTCGATGGGAACAGCGACTACTTGTGCTCGATGGCCTTTGACAGATCAACAGGCCCCGCAGCGACTCGGACGACGTGCACAGCCAACCCGGAAGAGCTGACTGACGGTTGTCTTGTCGTTGGAAGGGTCAACCGCGACGGAGCTGACATACCGGAAAAGGAAATTTCATATGAGACCAGAAAACTGTCCGAGCACGTCGATGCTCTCGCTGTCTTCAGTACCAACTCCCGGGTATTATACTAATTAATACTGCTCCGGATGCCCCCGTTCGAAGCTATTGATTGTGACCCGACAAAGATCAATCTTCTCCTCCCAAGTGGCTATGTAGCCTAACACTGCTTCTGTTCATTTCGTCGTCTAGCTCTCCCAAGTGATATATGGTGTATTGGGCCATCTCAACCCACACATTGCGTTGCCGTCCTTGGTTAGGCTTTGTGACTGCGGACCGAGTTCTTCACCAGGTAGCACTCCCGGGCATAGCCGGCCACGATGTAACTTGCCATGTGTAATCGCAGAGACACTTCGCCTTAGCTTGGAGGGCTTCTTACCAACTCGCCGATTCCCCCACTGCCCTCAGGTCGAAACTGCGGTTGGGGACGGAGCTTCAGCTGCCCAAATGGTTTCTCCGTGGATGCGGCCATTTCTAGCTCAACTGTATTCGAGCTGGTGTTCGTCATACAGAGCGTATTCAACAACATATGACGTGTGCGTAGCTAATAATGCCTCAACGTGGGATGCAATGACATACCGTGGAGGCCTGGATCTAGCTCTGGTCGGAGACCACTCTATTAACCCTTTGCCATCCCCAAAATGAAGCCGAAGAAGTTAACAAAGGTATTTCCGCCATCCCCAGTACGGTTGTTTAAGTTGCCAACCCTAGGCCTACCATCGGTTGGGGAAAGGGTCCCACAACACATTCTCCACCCGGCCATTGTCCTTACGGACTTTCTTCGGTGTTGGTACATAAGCCCGTCTCCCAATGCTTGACAGGCAATCCATTCTTGTTGCTCCCTCGATACCAACCACCTGCCAATGGCTGCAAACTGTATCAAGAATGCGCAGGACTTCCGGAGGATCGTAAGCACGGACATGATGATAGCACATCCATTCACCGCTGACCTCTCCAACCCCAGATAAATAGCGGTCGTGTCGTGGTCATCGATTTCAACGTGGACTGGCGTGGCTGGTCCCAGTTTTCAGCTCAGCCATTCTCGAACATGGAAGAGACGTGGAAGCGCATCGGGGTAGACTTCTACACGGTCAACGTAGACGAGCAGGACGACGTGGTGATGGAGGCGGACATCCGGGTGGTAAGTCTGGCGGCGTTTTCGATATTTGGTAGTAGACCAACGACCTACCAGGTGCCAACTCTGATGGTCTTCAAAAATGGGCAAAAGGTGGGATATGCAGGGGGCCCTGATGCGAATCTCCATGTACGTTGTTGTTTGGATGAAACGATGGCCTTCACGCTCAACGACGTCACAGAAACTGATGGGTGCCCATGTGGGCGGTTGGGGTGGTCTTGGGACAGGCAACGACGTTCCCCGAAGAGACGTTATCAAATCAACATAGACAAAACGCCGCGTCTCGTGTTCGATGCTGTCAGATCATGCTCGCTTTGCATCTACACGTCTTTCCGCTATGCCTTACATATCGGTGTTGGGTGGACAGCTTCATGCACATACACGCGCTGCTTACGAACTCGACGTTCGGAGCAATTATGCACAATGTACGGTTACGTCATACAGAATGGATCTGATTGTGCCTGCACAGTCCTTATTATTGACGACGAGCAACCGACTGCGGCCCATAGCTTGCAGCAAACACCCACCAACGTACGTGCGCTCGGCCGTGTTTCCACGCAGCGTAACATGGTGCATCATGTCACAACTCGCGAGACAAACAGACAAGCGGCTGTGGACGAGGACGTGCAGATGAAACGTGTTCGGCACCCTGAGAACCGACCTGCCATGTTAATGACGCCCCACTGAGTGACGGTTATCGCGGACACGGGCCAGCACGAGGTCGTTATTTGCCAGCGTGGGTCGCCTTATATTTGACCATAGGATCTTTATGCGGCACTTATTGGTTCGATGTGGCCCCATAGCGCTCGGAACGGGCTCCTGATATCGCCGAACTCGCGAGTTGCGGTAGCAGAGATTGTCTTACCTCTCCCCCGCCCCCCGTATGGACGCCTAAGTTGACGTTTAAGCACTGCTCGTGGTGACACTGAGGGCCTCACGTCTGATGGCGGACAGGGTCCCTTTTGCCTGGGCGATCCGTTCAGGGGCTCACGTTTGCGCGCGTTGCTAAACAAAGAATAGAGTACAAATACCATATTAGGATACAACGGCAAAATAAATTTATTGTTGTGATGGGGGAAATGTCCAAATATGGCAGCGGTGACATACCACCGCAACGAACGAGGCCACCCTCGAGTTAAGTTCATTCGCTCTCTTCTTCATCGCCGGATTCGACGTCCTGTCCTCTTCTTTTCCTTTATCTTCATCCACAGGGGTCGCGACGGTCTGTGGTCCCACATCGACTCTCTGCAGCTATATATGCAGTTGCTTGGTGGCATCTTCAAACGCGACAAGCAGAGCAGTTCGAGGAACCCACCCTCGAGCCACGCACCTGCAACAACCGATTCGGCACCTCCTGTTGCGACGGCCGTGAAGCAGTCCCTCGATACTGACTACGTCTTCCCTGACAAGTCTGCGGCCCGCCCAGCCCCCATATACTCTGGGCCGCCTGGCGCATCCTCGAGCAAGCTCAAGCTCCCCTTTCGTCGCAACCGGCAGGCACATCCACCGGACACGCCGGATGCCTCGTCCCCAGTAGTTGTATCCCTTAATGATGTACCACCACTATCTTCGGTCGTGTCCGATCCCGGACACGGACTCCCCGCTCCACCTTCCAAATCGTCCATTTTTGGCGTCTACAACGGCCGCAATTCTCATTCCACTCATTCTATTGCCAACAGATACTCTTCTTCATCTCAATTTCCTACAGATACCCTCAGCACCGCTTCAATAACAGATGCGCCCAGCGAAGCACACGCATCCACTTGCACCTCTCAATCCAATCACCCACCCAAAAAGTCGGGTCTCTTCTCATGGGCAAGACAGCGCACAAAATCCAAGGCCCCCGAACCACCCTCGACTATTTCATCTCCGCCAACGTCTAGTTCGGGAGCCGGGGATTCCACCTTCAATTTGAAAGCATTTCGCCATGTATCCTCTGGATCGCTTGTCAGTGCGCCATCTGTGCACGCGGAAGCGTCTACCGTCACAGATGATCCATTACCCCCTCCAAGACTGAGACCGCGTGGGGACAGTGCTGCGTCTGATTCCTCCCAGCGGATATCGGTTGCCGCATTCCGTGAAGCACAAGCCCGGAGAAGCCGTGCAAACTCTCCCGTCCCCTCATTCCGTCCTCCGTCCGCAGCAGACACTCTTCGTCTCGACACCAATGCCAATGGTGGTGGTAGGAAACGTGCGTCTACGGCGTCCGCTGTCTCAGGAATGGAGAGTCCGCTATCGACTCGCAATTCCGCCGCGCTATTGTCGTCGTCCAGGCCAAATAGTTCTGCCGTGCAATCTTCTTCTGACTCGGACGAATCGGAATCGGAAGACGATGAAGACGTGGACAGCGATGGCGAACCCATCAAGAAACCGTCCCGTGAACGCACCATCACGCGCCGTGGTCCTGGTCCACGCGCACGGTCGGACGGGGGGCACACCTCCTTGCACGAGGCAACCTCGCCCAAGATGGAGTCTGCGAGATGGCCTAGGGCTGGTCCGTTGAAGCCCAGCCAGTCGGATGCACCGTTTACACCTCGCACGAGAGCGTCAGCTTCGACAAGTGCACTGGCCCCTGACGCTGCTGCCCGCCGTGCGTCTATCCTGGCAGGTGCGAACTCCGCTAACGGGTTGCCCGGTAAGGTATCACGTTCTTTCGGAAGCACTGGACTCATCTATCCTGCCTTCGATTTCCATTTTCTGCTCGATCTAAAGTAGTGTCGGTACCTAGATCGGCTCCAGCGAAACAACAACAACAACGGAAGAACGTCGATTCCGATACGTCATCCGACTCTTCGAGCACTGATTCGGAAGACCAACCACTGTCGAATTTGGTTCCGCCTCGCAGACCCGGAAGTTCCGCTTCGGGCACCACCAACAGATCTGCCCGCATGGCTCCGCCCAAGCCTTTGATCGACATCAAAACACTGGTTGGGAACCCACCTGTCCTGACGCCTGTGCTTAGACATGAGAATTCGATCAAGGCTCCCAAGGGCAAGGAACGGGCTGTGGAGAAGGACGAGCCTTTCTCGCCGCCCCCCCTCAGGTTGTCCGCAAGCTACTTGTCGGACTCTCCGAGTCCCTCTCCAACCCGAGGACAGACCCCCATGGTGGCAACTAAACCACAGACGACGACTGTCCATCATCGGCGGATGAGTAGCGACGCTACAGCTACGGCTAACAGCCCAACGTCCCCCCAAGCTGACGATGATCTTATGGATGCCATTCGGCTTGTTAACTCGTTTGATATGGAGCGAGAGGAAGATGAAAAGAAGGAAAAGACTAAATCAACGGCTACTCCTAGTGCTCCTCCGCTCCTCCCTACGCTGGCTGCAGCGGAACAAAGCGCCGCTGATCGCATCATCCCAACCCCTATTCGCGAACGACAGCCACCATCGTCGTTTGCAGTGGTGTCCAGGCCTCCCCAGCGCGGAAGTACGGCCGGGATCCTGCAAACGTCGCCATCTGCGAATACACCTGCCCCCAAATCCGCCAACGTGCCTCCTCCCATCACGACGACAAGGTCTGCAGCGGGCACTAGTATACGTCCACGCTCGACCACCATGGTAAACCTTCCGTCGACTCCAACCGACAAGTCGGACAGCAAGTCTGTCGCTTCTTCGACGTCGCGATCGTCTCGCATTCCTGCTGTCCCCCTCATTCGCTCGATCCCAGACTCTCCTTCTGTCAAAGCAGAGTGGAGATCTTCTCAGTCCCAGTCACCCACTACGAAACCGCGCTCCACGTCTGTTGGCCCCCTAGAAACCCGTTCTCGCTCGCACTCTAGCACTTTGGTGTCCCTTGTGCCTGCCCCTTCTTTACCAGCGTCAGTGCCGGCACGAAAGGACGGCTTCGTACCACATGGCTCTCAGTCCCTGATGCCTCAGCGACCGTTTATCAGCAACAGTTCAGTGCGTGGCGAATCGCCTGCGCCTAGTTCTACTGGTGAGTCAAGCAGCGGTGGGCCTCCATTCACGCCGCGCGACGGGAGTGAGATTGGAGTTCGACTGCGAGAGTATGGCAGTGACGTTGGGTCTACAGTTAAAGCGCGCGGACACGGGAGGAGGCCGAGTGTCACATTTGAAGATACGCCAGAGAAGGAGAAGGACAGGGGACGAGAGAGGTCTAAGAGCGAGGCCACGGGAGAGGAGAAGATACGGGAGCGTAGACGCAGCGAAGCGAAGGCCGCTATCGAGGTATGTCACCACTTTCCGTTTGCAGCCTTGGGGAGGCTCCGGTCTGAGCTCACGGGTGCCTTGCATTCAGTTCGGAAAACTCGTCAATGGCCGTGGTCCAGTGATACGTAACGACTCTGACGAAGAGCTTGCTCCTCGTGGCGGGAACATGCGTATGAGCGTTAACCCGATGATGGGCATGGAGGGCAGTATGCCAAGCATGATGACGCCACAGGGGTGGGTACCCTGGCAGCAGCCTATGGGGACGGGCATGAGCAGTGTGGTCCCTCCTCAGTTCAGCAGTGATCCCGTCTACCTTGCTGCACACCAGCGCGCGATGATGTTCGCAAAGCAGGCGTATCAAATGGCCGTTGCACAGCACGCAATAGCAATGGCTGGTGAGGAGTGGGAACGGAATTCGAACGTTGGGTTCAGCAGTGGAGGGTCTGTTTATGGTGGCGGCAGCACGGCCAGTGTGTACAGTGGTGGTGGCAGTAATGTTGTTAGTCGGTCGGTGCCAGGACCTGCGATGGGCATGACGGGTATGCCAAGTATGGGTATGCTTATGCCTCCCGGCCAATGGCCAGGTGGACCGGTGATGTTTCCGAGCACGGCGTCGATGTACGGTGGTGGTGGGATCAGCAGTTCGCAGAGTGAGTTCGGTGGCGGGAGTGGATGGGCATCGAAGAGCGCTTACGGGGGGTCGTTCGGACCATCCTCGAAGACGAATTATTTGCAGGCGGGACAAGGTCCATCTGGCAGCTCTGCGAGTGCGTATGGCGGGCCCACACCGAGGCCGCGTGCACAGACAGGAGCGACTCCTCCACCGTCGACGTCAACTAGGAGCCCGGGGCGGAACCGAGTCGCTCCGCCCTCGAGTTGGAAGACCTCTAAATGATCGTCAGCGTTCTTTCCATTGGCATTATTGTTTGGCGTTCAAGACCTCGTCGCTTCTTGCTCCCGCGCGTCTCGTGCGTTATCTTTCATGGGTTCCTGGGCTAAACGATGTACAGTAAGGATCATTGGTGCACGGGACGGCGGTAATTGCCCATTCATTATGTATGCATATCCGAATTTCCATCTTTTCTACTTCGTCATCACTCCCACTGGAACATTCCCTCTCAGACCCTGCATCGATCAGTCACTCATTGGATTTTTTTCTCCAACCCCTCTAATACTGCATGTCTGTCTGAGCCAGTTGCCTAGATCAAGTGTTCCTTCTCTCTTTCCGTTCCTTTGATTGCATTTTTCTTTCTCTTATTCGCTCTATGCTATGGGCTTGAACCCTTGGGTATTTGCACCAGAATGGGGGACGCCTTGCTTGCTTATTTTATAGTAGAATCTCGCCAACGAACGACTGTGCCTTTGCAATAAAAGGGTGTGTCCACTACATCAAGTGTTATGTAGGTCTTTCTTACCAGCCCACATGTGAAAGTCAGCTGTCAACATCTACGAAGCTGGGATATCTCATTGTCTCATTCCAACTGACCCAAGACTTTGTCCAGGACGGGGATGTCTCGATGGTTTGGCCTCCGCCTCATTATATACCTGTAGCAACTGGATTGCTCCGTGATGTACAATCTGGCTATACCTTCACCCCTGTGATGCAGCAGACTGTTGCCTGCCTGCCGAGAGACCTATATCGGTATCGTATGCCCTGGTACATCTGGTTTCCTGTCATGATTACTACCACTGTTCTACCGGATAACACACGGTTGAGTATATTCGGGGATATTAATTTCATGCATGCCCCTATTTCATAAGAAGTATCGTCGTTCGAAGTCGTGGTTCCATGCGATTTGCAGGAGCCAATTGGAAGAACATGGCTCAGGCAATTGCAAATGTCGCCCTAAGCTTCTCCAGTTCCACTCGCAGATACGTCACGCAACGAAGAGGCACATACTGCACCCGACGAAAGCATTCCACACAGCCTGGCACTTGCTATGACGGCAGCCATGCATGCTGTACTGCAGTGCCTCGAACGTGTTTGTAATGTCCGGCGTCATTCGGGACGGATGTCGACATGTCCCCCTTGGCATGGTCCTAGAAGACATCACCGTCATGATACAACAGTAGACTCCGCGGGCACCGGAGAACGAAAAGCGCGCAACCTATTCATAGCTGTGGTCGGGCGTTGGGCTTTGCCTAGCTGGCCAGGCTGCCTGGGGCGAGTAGGTTTCTCGATAGTTGACCAGCCACTCAAGATCGCCTCCGATAAGAACGACCCATGATGTGTGGCCGCGTGTGACAGAAGGGTAACTCCACAACCAGAAGAGCGTGGCTTCCCGAGTTGCTTCTATCGCCTTATATGAACAATGATCAAAGAAATTTAGTCGCTGGATCTGCTGAGAGGGGAAAGCTTTCTGTACGGACAGACGCGGTGACCGCATGCAGAGGGAGAACCAGAAGATTGGTAGGACAGCGTCAGCTCCATTCTCCGCGCCTCACCAAATAGCCAGACAAAACCTGTACCCGCAAAGCAGATGAAAAAGGGGAAGGGGGCGAGGTTTTTTGCACAGTCACTACAAGTCACTGGGACAGCATAGCAATAGTTAACCATGTTGTGCACCATATTATTAGGGGTTTCCGGCTACTTTCTACGGATGACTATGGCGCTTATTAATAGATTAACAAGCAGGTGCTGATTTGTCATATTGTCACGTGCTTCCCTGGATGGCGCGATGACCGTTATCATGATAAGTATAAATCCACTGGAATCACCCACGTTTCCTCATAACTTCTCTTCTTCTCTCGTATCAACGATGGTGAAGAAATTTGAATCGCTGAAAGACTTTAACGATACCGTACGTGGCAATCATGTTATTCTCCGGGTGTTCGACTGACTCGTTTAGTAGATCGAAAGCGGCAAGGTGGTTGTGATTGATTTCACGGCTACGTGGTGTGGCCCGTGCAGAATCATTGGTCCGATCTTCGAGAAATTGGAATCTAATTACCCTGGAGTGGAGTTCTACAAGGTTGATGTCGACGATCAAGCAGACATCGCCCAGGAGGTTAGCATTCGTGTGGTGCGTAGGCCTGCAGTCGGAGGCTTTTCATGGCTGGGTTGAACCTTGCGCTTTAGATGCCAACCTTCATGCTCTTCGGTGGTAAGAAAAAGGTCGGAGAATTTAGCGGTGCTATACCTCAGAAACTCCAGGTTTGTGGCGTCTCCACTGTTTGAAAGTATACGTTAACTTTATGGACAGGAGCTCTTGGAACAGGGCAAAACGCTTGTCGCACAGGTCTCTGAGTGAGGGAAGCAAACTGTCTGCATAGAAATAGGATTGCTGTTCGCCAACAAATGGCCTTCAATTAATATGTAATGCGCCTCGAACGGAAGTGGTCCAGTCAGTGTAGTAGTACCTTCTTGTTTCTGTAAATTATCCTTATTCAGTGATCAACGTTTGAACTGTCTCTGTAAGATAAGAATGCTACATATGACACGCATAGGTGGCTAGAGTGACTATAAGTTGACTATAATACGCACAGACCTAGAGCACCTCTTACATGACATCATTTTATGGTCACAGGTGCCCCTCTACACCAGGTGGTGCAAAGGACGACATCACAGTGAATAAAAGGGGCAACAGTGTTCACGGTACGGAACTGTTCCACTGTTAGCTCAAGCAACAAGCTATCCTTGCCTTTGTGACATCTACGCACAATACGGGGCATGAGCATTATATTGGAGGCAGATGGTCCAGTATAGAACATAACTGCAGGTTATTCTCGAATACATCGCATGTTTGACAAAGGGTCCATTTCGGTCAGTTGATGCCACTATGTAATATCACAGGGAAGCCTCGCTTCCCAGACGACGCTGGAAATCGAATTTATTAAATCACTCGACCCATTCCAAGAAATCGTGGAAAGTGTTCAGCTGCGAGGAATGCCGCCAAACACGCGATACCTCGCAGGATAGCAAGCGACAGGCCTGTAAACATTCCTGGTATGGACCATGTAGGATGATCGTCCCTGATAATCTTCGAGAAGCTCGTAAATGATTGGGCCGGCAGCATTCTACAATGTTGATGTCAACGAGCGGGAACAATCCAGCCGGGAATATGGGAATAACAGTTGTTTTGGCCAGATGCCAACCTTCCCGCCTTTTCGGGAAGAAAATCAAGTTGTGCAGAGACTAGAAAGTGCTAGTTCTTTTGCATGGTTTTTTTATGGCACAAGTTAGAATGGAAACGATGCATCCGCCTCTTTAATTTTTGACCCTGCTCCCGGGTCGTCCTGCAAGTGAGTCAAAGATCCCGGATTAGATTGTTAATTATTTCCCTTTCTGCGGGTTATTTGGACTGTGTTGGAATCATGCAGCAGCGTTGTCAAGAAAAACAAACGAGACAGGTAGAATCTTCAACGAAGAGAGGTGGCTAGTCTGCTGTAGCACAAGTTCCTAAACCGCGATTCAGTTCAGTCTGCAAGCCAAAGAATGTCCTATGTACGAACCACGGTGTCAATGTAGCAATATGGACTAGACGTATAGGGTTCCACTGGAAATCAAAGTTTCGATTGCGACACTGGTCTAGACTCGTTAACCCCCTCACCCAGGCAAATGGTCAGGGCTGATGTTCTATCTTTGATGAGGCAGGGTACGAATGTCACGCATGTCGAAACCCACCTGGATCAGTGGTAGATACCATAGGTGACAGTCGACAAGCACTAAACAAAACGGCTTAGATGCCCACATGTACATTTCCACGTAGGCATGACAACGATCACTTTCTTCTGCCCTTCCGATAGCGAAGAAATGAAAGTCAATTGAATAATTAGAGACAACCGGAGGTGAGTGGTATCTATCACGATCATTTATTGTCGTCTAACATATCACACTTCGTGGATTGGGGGCGGAAAACCCATCATTTTATCGTGTCGTCGTATCAACCATGCGAAACGATCGACCTTTCTTCCAGAAGAAAGCGCGAGCGATCTCAGTCGATAGCATCCTAAAAGGTCGATGTCGTTACCCGTCCACGAATCCTCCGTGAGCACGGCATTCCCGAGGCGAGTAATGTTCACTTTGAGACTCCTCGCACCTTTCATCTTTCCTTATCCTTCAAGTACTATGGAGTCGCGGGTGCTGTACAGGACGATAAACCCATCGAGCTCTGGGTCTAAACTCTCCTGTCAGCATGTAGAAGCAAACAGGTGTAATGCAGACTGACAGGTTGTAATCTGGTGTTTCTGTGATTCATAGTCCGACTGCTCGTCACTGGCAAGTTTCCCATCCATTTTATAACAAATCACACCCCGGAATTGCCATGAAAAGGGAGTGCGGATGTGTGCCAACGACACCCAGATACACCATCAAATGCTGGTAAAGCGAGTATCCCGTACCATAAGATTACAAGCGCTTGTTGACGGCAAAGGTCCACATTTATCTTGCACGTGCACCATTAATCAATATGAATACTCCACGAACGCATTCTGTGATGGACTGCCACATGGAGGTAGTCTGTGAGTTCCCCCGCTAGGTCCAGAAGTCGAGCCAGGCGTAAGAGGGATGGACAGTATGACCCACGATCAGGGGCAAAGCAGTGATAGATTTCTCCCGTCGTTATCATATTAAAATAACCTACTGGGTTAAGGTCTGACGCATGTCGGCCAGGAAAAAAAATGGCCCGCACGTGGCATTACAGCAGGGACCATATCTTTGGGTGATGGGTCCCTATGCATGGTACTCGCTTGCGAGGACCTAGTGAGGGGAGAAGAATGTCATCGATACAGTACCTCCCAAGCTGTCGTTTTTCTGGAACCGATGCTGAGGGGTTTCGCCCCTTTCACGACCTGGACATT
>JADGIP010000251.1:0-25446 GCA_016618355.2 Astraeus odoratus | reverse complement strand
TTTTTTTTTTCCTTGTTTACTCTGAGGCTCTTGTGAGTGCACCCTAAATTCGACCGCTGGAAGATGGCCATCTCCGCCCTCGTGAGGTGCTGAGGACCAGTCTAATCCTATTCGTGTCTGCCTTGATCTTTCTGCACGTGACGTGTTACACCTTCGCGTCTGGACGCGTCGAACGAGAATTGGTACATGCTTTAGATCAGTCTTCTACCTACCCTTTGAATACGAAATGTGTCTTCCTCCATGAAATAGTTTTTACAGTACTTTTTAAGCACCCGCAACAATTTACGAGCACAAGTACCCAAATTACATAAGGAAACATATTCCATATCGGCAACTGCCGATAAGTCGAGTCAAGTTAAAGTATCAAAATTTCAAGCTGACCAGGAGAGCCCTTTTGTCTCCACCTCCATCTGCAATGCTCGAGTACGCGTCCAACGCACCAGAGCCCCTCTCATACCCTAGACTGTCCCCGCATGACCTGCTAGCATCGAAAGAGCCAGACTATCTTAGACTTATCTTGACGTCCAAAGTATACGAGATCCTCAGAGAAACACCACTGGTATATGCCCCCAATCTCAGCTCGAAACTTGGGAACCAAGTATGGCTCAAGCGCGAAGACCTCCAGGAAGTTTTCAGTTTCAAAATACGGGGTGCTTATAATTTCATGGCGAACATGCGAGAAGAGGAACGTTGGAGAGGGGTCATCACATGCAGTGCTGGTTAGTGTGCGTACCCTTGCAATGAAGATATTCCCATAAAATCAAATTTCATGTGCGGACTCATGCGGATGCTCTTGGTTACAGGGAACCATGCACAAGGTGTTGCATTGTCCGGAACTAGGCTCAATATACCTTGCACCATTGTGATGCCCAACGGCACCCCAACCATAAAAGTGCGGAATGTCGAACGATTAGGTGCCAAAGTTGTCTTGCACGGATCAGACTTCGACGAGGCCAAGGCCGAATGCGCCCGCCTTGCAGCTCTGTACAACCTCACCTTCGTACCCCCTTACGATGATCCGCTTGTCATTGCTGGACAGGGCACCATCGGTATGGAGATCCTCAAACAATTACCCAGCGCGGAGCATCCCGATGGAATTTTTGCTGCTGTCGGCGGTGGTGGGTTGGTCGCTGGCATTTCGTCGTACGTGAAACGCATCGGTGGCCCGAATACGAAGATATACGGTGCCGAGACGGTCGACGGCGATGCCATGTACCAAAGTCTTAGAAAGGGAGAGCGCGTCACATTAACGGAAGTCGGGCCATTCAGCGACGGCACAGCCGTTCGCATTGTCGGCGAGGAGCCGTTTCGTGTCTGCCAACGACTTCTAGACGAAGTTGTTCTCGTTAATAATGACGAGTTGTGTGCAGCCATCAAAGATATCTTCGAAGGCAAGTATTAATAGTCGGGTGATCGAGGGCTTTAGTAGATTAATGCTCCTGATAGAAACGAGGTCGATAACCGAGCCTGCTGGTGCGCTAGCTCTTGCCGGGCTCAAACGCTATATCACCAACAATGGTTTGGTCGGTGCACAGAAGCGGTTCGTGGCCGTTGTGAGCGGTGCAAACATGAACTTCGACCGACTCCGGTTCGTCGCAGAGCGTGCTGAATTAGGTGAAGGTCGGGAAGCGCTACTGAGCGTGGAAATCCCGGAAAAACCGGGCAGGTGAGGAGCTATATTCATCACTATTCATCCGACCGGGATCACTTAATGTCCATGTGTTACTAGCTTTTTTGCGTTGCATTCTCTCATCCATCCACGCGCCATAACGGAATTTGTCTATCGATATAGCTCGCCGGAACGGGCACACATCTTCCTTTCTTTCAAGCTTGAATCTTCTTCCCGTGAAAAGGAAGTCGCAGCAGTTCTGGATGCCATCAAGCAAGCGGGAATGTCGGGTCGTGATGTTAGTGACGATGAGATGGCAAAGACTCACGGAAAATATATGATCGGCAGATCTGTCGCAGTTCCTGATGAGCGACTCTTTCGTTTCGGTATGTCAAACATCCACTTGACTTCATCTACCTAACCTGAACGATCGTACGCGTCATAGAGTTTCCGGAACGGCCAGGGGCGCTGCGCAAATTCTTATCAGGACTTCAGCAAGGTTGGAATGTCTCACTCTTCCATTATCGCAACCACGGTGCTGGTGAGTACTGTATTGGTCCAGGCATTGTCAATACCACTAAAAGGCATGTTAGATCTGGGGAAAGTATTGACTGGCATCCAAGTGCCCTCCGAGGACCACGGTCAATTTCAACATTTTCTGGACAATTTGGGGTACACATATGTGGAAGAGACCGAAAACGAATTGTACAAGAAATACCTTAGAGGCTGAAAATGGACAGCCATAGCGGGACCCGGCGATTCGTGGAATTTGTATCATTAGAAAACCTTTGCCCGTGTAACCAGCAACGGTCCCAAGCCCTTGAAAAGAGAATCTAATACCCAAATGGCCGAGTACTGGCGGGGTACATTGAATCCTGTAAAGTCCTTGTAGTAACGTGACTTGTAGGGAACAACACAGTCAATGACCATCCTCAACCTTCAATTTCACCCCTCTTCACTATAGATATTACGTTAACCAGATATGCGAAGGACACTGCGGTAGGTCCTCCATCATATCTCTAATGCTCAAATCGTGAAGTAGTTATCACACCAGCAATGATACATAACAGCCTGTAGTAAACAACATACCGCTAAGTATTAAAGGGGTCTCTCTTATCTGCAATTTCACTGCGCTAGGCAGTACAAGGAATCCGGTTCATGGGTGTATATAGCATTGCGCCGGTGATGTCAGCTCAGCAGGGTGGACGCGCAAGGATGGTAATTCTACTCAGATGTGGTACATCAGGCATACTACGTGTGAAAGTTAGGTTCCTGGGGCACCCGACGGGTGGAAGTGCCATGCGTTGCTATTTGGAGCTGAAAGGAAGCATAGAATAGTAATGAAACTACCGTGTGCCACGCATTAGTATCGGGTTCTAAAAAATTATACGCAACGCACGGAGGTCAAGGGATGACCTACGCCCTCAATGCTCGTGTTTTTCACTGCGGGACTTCAAGTAGAAGTTGTCCACAATAACGTAGGAAGCAAACGCAACCACAGCGATTCCGAACCCGGGGAACATGCTAGAAAACATAGCACGGTTTGAAAAGACGGGATGCTTCCGCCAGGCATCTCTCTTGGCCCAGGGATCACGGAAAAGTGGTGGTTGGCTAGACATGATATTAACTGTGAACAGCGAAGAGGGCTTCTAGTATCATTACATGCACAAAAGGCACGTATAACTCACCTACTTGTCGGCCAAATAATTGCAGAATCACAATGTCGGTCACCTGCACATGCTGTACGGTCAAGATATTACATAAGGAAGCAACCACGTGACCTGATCAGGGCAGGCACCGCTCAGACTTGGGAAAATATTTCAACTTGCCAACACCAGTAGAGTGGAACATCCTCAGAGCTCGTACCGCATTCATATTTTGCTCCTCTTCGTTGTCGGCTACTGCTTTAAGCTAATTAATCTCAGGAAGGTCCACTGTGCACCAGCGCGTGTTTTCTCAGCAAAGCAACATGTCCTCGGATGAAGATATGCCACTTGGCGCCCTGACTGGCACGAGTGGGACGAACCCTACTAGCTCCAATAGAAACGGGTCTCCCAATGGTTATGCAGATGACTCCCCCATGAGTGAGGATGAGCTACCTTTGGTGGGTACATGGTTACGCACGTGTTTCTCGCAGCTGACCTGAAATATCCTTAAGTCCCAAGTTAAAGGTGCACAGACGCTGGCCCGCTCGTTGCGACGGAAACGGGCTGCGGGCCAAGCGTCCGATAGTAGCGATGATGATGTTCCTCTTGCCTCCTCGCCTGCTAAACCAACTAAATCCATTGCCACACCTGCTCCTAGTCCATCCAAAGCGACGAACGGCCATGCCAAGCTCTCCAACGGAAAAGTGAAAATGGATGATGATAACAACACACTACCAGTCTCCTCCAAACGCAAACGTACCTCCAATGGAAAGGCTACAACCGTTCAGAAGAAGAAGACGAAGCGGGAGAAAGATTCTGTGGCTGGGGAGTCGTCTGCTTCTGACGATGAGCCTTTACCCAAGAGAAAACGGGCCAAGACCAAAGTCAAGGCCGAGAGTGATATGGGCGGTGTGAATGCACTAGAGGAGACCAAAGTCAAGCGCAAGAGGGCCATCAAGAAAGAGGTCAAGTTGGAGGAATCTGCTACCGACACCCCCAAAGCACCTCAGTCCATGAAGGGTAAAGAGAAAGACGAAGGGGACGAAGAAGAAGAAACCTATAGGTGGTGGGAAGCCCAGCAAGAGAACGATGGCGAGGAAAAGTGGCAGACCCTAGAGCATAACGGCGTCATATTCCCTCCGCCTTACGAGCCTTTGCCACCTCATGTGAAGATGAAATACAAGGGTTTGTATGTCATACGCTGTAATTTAGCGCAAATTGACCGTGTATTCGCAGGTAAACCAGTAGATCTCCCATCGGAATCTGAAGAAGTTGCTGGCTTTTATGGCGCTATGCTGGAAACGGATCATGCGAAGGATAAGACATTTAACAAGAACTTCTTTGAGGATTGGCTCAAGGTTCTGAAGGAGCACCCTCCTGTGTGTACTCTCCCGATTTGTGCTGTAGCATTGTTCGTTGACGTTGGAACTAGCGCAACGGCATCAAAATCACCGATTTCGAGTTATGTGATTTCAGGCCAATGTACGAGTACTTCGAAGCGGAAAAGGCAAAGAAAAAGGCTCTCAGCACTGCAGAAAAGAAGGAATTAAAGAAGCAGAAAGACGCTATGGAAGAGAAATATACTTACTGTATCCTTGATGGTCGCAAGGAAAAGGTTGGGAATTTCAGAATTGAACCACCGGGTTTGTTCCGTGGTCGTGGTGATCACCCGAAAAAGGGGGCTCTTAAGGTAAACGTAATGCTATGGATAGTTGATAATGGTGTATCTCATGAAATGACGAACAGTTCCGTGTGCACCCGGAGGATATCACTATTAACATCGGTGAAGGTGTCCCCATTCCCGTACCAAACATGTCCGGGAACTGGAAAGCGGTGGTACATGACAAGACCGTCACTTGGCTTGCCAACTGGGTGGAGAACGTCAACGGCAATTACAAATATGTATTCCTGGCTGCTGGTAGTTCATTGAAGGGTCAGAGCGACATGTCGAAATTTGAGAAGGCGCGAGAGCTGAAGGTTAGGAATATGTTCACTTCCGTCCCAGTGGCTTGACACTCGTTCAGAACCATGTCGACAGGATTCGCGCGGATTACACAGCTGATCTTAAGAGTAAAGTCATGGCTGACAGGCAACGAGCAACTGCTATGTACTTCATTGATCGACTGGCGCTTCGTGCTGGTAATGAGAAGGGGGAAGACGAAGCAGATACTGTTGGTTGTTGTTCGCTGCGTTGCGAGCATGTCACACTTGAAGCCCCAAATTTCATTATATTTGATTTCCTCGGCAAAGACTCGATTCGATACTACAACAGAGCAACGGTGGATGCTCAAGTCTTCAAGAACATTCGGCTATTTAAGGAGAACAAGGAAGACGGTGATAACCTGTTCGATCGCGTTAATGTAATTCGATCTCCAATTCGTTCTGTGTGGATTGGTTCTGATGGGGCCGTAGACAACACTCCTCAATAAGCACCTCCAGTCGTATATGAAGGGACTGACAGCTAAGGTCTTTCGTACGTACAATGCGTCCATAACATTCCAGGAACAGTTAGACCAAGATACGCCGAAGAATGCGACTCTACAAGAGAAATTGAATGCGTATAATCACGCCAACCGCATGGTTGCAATCCTTTGTAACCATCAACGTAGCGTGCCCAAGACTCACGAACAATCCATGGGTAGGATGCGTGACAGAGTGGGTTGGTCCCTTGTTGAAGATGGCATAGACTGATCTTTGTGCACTAGCTTCGCGCGTTCAAATATGACCGCATGAAGCTACGACATGTCCTCTTTAACCTATCTGCGGAGTACCGGAAGATGAAACAGTATGCAGATGATGAATCTGATTTAGATGATGAGTGGATTGAGGAGCACGAGGAAAATCTTAAGAAGAAGGAAATAGAAAAGGCAGAGAAAAAGTTTGCAAAGGACAACGAGAAGCTCTTAGAGGAAGGCGGCAAAGCTCAAGATGAGTCTGTTCTGCAAGACAAGATTAAAGCGGTAGAAGCCGAGTACAAGAGGCTCGCCAAGGAACGAGGAACTGGCAAAGCGTCCCTAAAAAGGGAACGCCCCGTGGAGAAAATTGAGGAGAACATACAGAAACTAGACGAGAAGATCAAGACATTTAAGTTGCAGATGGACGATCGCGAAGCAGGGAAGGAGGTCGCTTTGGGCACCAGGTCAGTATTTGGGGAACTATCGGCCGATATCCTGATGCTCATGGTTGCCTGAACAGTAAGATCAATTATCTGGATCCTAGGTATATCCCACGCCGCCTAGGCTACCTGTCAGGGTACTGATCCATGTCTCTCAGGATCACCGCAGCATGGTGCAAGGCTCATGACGTGCCTATAGAAAAGATATTTTCGAAAACCCTGCTAACCAAATGTGAGATACACTGCTGATGTTTTTATGTGGGTATTGACATCTCTGTGACAGTCCCATGGGCTATGGAGGTAGAGTCTAAATGGAAATTCTAAACGTCTGTCGAGGATCGCATCATCCCTCCGTTGCATCTACACACAATATCATTATTCGGGCATACCAGCCGATACCATTCATCTTTTAAGGTCACGCGACCGATAGGAGGGCGAAGATACACACAGCCTGTTGATAACGTATGGACATGTACATACAATATGTATTGCGTAGATTACTGTCGTTTCGCGCTAAACTTGGGGGTCCTTATGGCCGAAAAGTAACTTCGGATATGTTTGGCCAAGTTGTTCACGTGTCCGATCATAAAAGCACCACTCTAGCCAACCTGCCACCATAACTCGCTTCTGTTAGGCACACCGCATCCTTGTCCCGCGACCAGCACGTTTGCTTGGTTGCTATGAGCAAGTCGGCCGGCATGAAAGCGTTCTCTACTGGGTCAACTTTCGAAGCTCTCGTCGTGGAAGATGTGGAGGTGTCGGACGAGGAAGTAGTCCATGAGGACCTTCCTCAACCTCCACCGGCCAGGTATGCTCACGTCTACTCTCGCAGGCGCCAAGGTATTTATTCACGCGACTGCCGTTCAGCAGCTCAGAGCCTGCTAAACCTTCCAAATCACAACAGAAAAGGGCTGCCAAGCACGCTCGTACCGAAAAGCGAAAGCAACTCAAGGCCGCTGCAAAAGCAGGTGTAACGGGCGATTCATCCAGGGCAGTCCAGCCATCGGAGAAATCAGCTGCAGGTCCGAACGTGTTTACGGACGATGAACCCTTCACCTCGGAAGGCGAACACCCAGTAACCCATTCCAATGCCGAGAGCGAACTGGAGGAAGTTGCCTCGCGAATACCATATGCCGTGAGTGGTGGTACTTCGGACAAAGAGAACGAGGGTACGTGAATTTTTAATGGTGTACCAATGTGTCCTCCATGTGTGTAGTCCCCGCGACTTTATCAGAGAAGGTCGAGGCTTCACCCGTAGTCGAGCCACGTGATGCCACACCGCAACCAACAGTTACGGGGCGACCCATCCCGGCCGAGGCAGACAAACTGGAAGTTGAACGTACCAAGAAACGACAAAATATGATTACGAGGACCCTATGGACTTTCATCATGATTGGAGGCTTTGTTGGTACGAGGGAAATTGTACCGTCCTGACCACCCTATTGAATCCGTTTATAGGACTTCTCCTTATGGGTCATGCCTATATGATCATTTTAGTGATGCTGTGTCAAGCACTGGTTTACCGAGAGGTGACTGCCCTCTTCTCCTTGAAAGACCACGCCCCGGATTCCGTCGACGTCGGTGCTCAAGATCAGAAGGACCCCTGGAGTAAGACTCTTAATTGGTACTTCTTCGCTGTCACGAACTACTTCCTCTATGGTGAAAGCATCATTTACTACTTCAAGGTCAGAATCCCCTGGTCTTCGAAGTTCGCGTCTCATAAATGTCTTCTAGCATGTTGTCTTCAGCGATGGACAGCTGTTGCCGTTTGCAACTAACCATAGAATCATAAGTTTCACCTTGTATACTATTGGTTTTATGGGCTTTGTAATGTCGCTCAAGCGAGGCTATCTGAAGCAACAATTTGGCCTATTCTGTTGGGTCCACATGAGTCTACTGCTGATTGTTGTTTCCAGGTAAGAGGTGTGGCATACCTTGTAACGGTTGAACTGACCACTGAGCGCAGTCATTTTATCGTGAATAACATTTTGGAAGGCTTGATTTGGTTCTGGGTGCCAGCCTCGCTGGTTATATGCAATGATGTATTTGCGTACATCTGGGGGATCACACTGGGCCGTACGCCACTCATCAAACTCTCTCCTAAGAAGACAGTGGAAGGTTTCGTGGGGGCATTCTGGAGTACGCTACTCTTCAGTGTGCTCTGGGGCTCATACTTCATGCGGTTTAACTTCATGATCTGCCCGGTGCATGATCTCGGAGTCAGTGTCTGGAGTGACATGCAATGCACGCCAAATCCTGTTTTTGTATGGAGGGAGTGGGTGATCTGGGCTCCTCTCCGGACTCTCTTATCGCAGATGGTGCGTCTACTTGTATTCCACCGTTTCGCAACTGATGCCTTTTCCAGCTCGGGCGGCCAGTCACTGTCATACCATACGTTCCGTATCAACTCCATCTACTAGTGTTTGCTGTCTTCGCTTCGCTCGTTGCACCCTTTGGAGGATTCTTTGCCTCTGGCTTCAAACGTGCTTTCGATATCAAAGATTTTGGCCACAGCATTCCAGGCCATGGCGGTATGACGGATCGCATGGACTGCCAGTGAGTCACTCTGATACATAAGAACAAGCGCGGGCTAACCTTATTCCTAGATTCCTTATGGGCGTATTCACTTATGTCTACTACAGCAGCTTCATACGCGAACACCATGTTACTGTTGGATCTATACTGCAGATGATCGTCAGTGGGCTAACGGTTGAGGAACAGTTGGAGTTGATGAAGGACCTGAAGAAGTATATGCAGGGACAGGGAATTCTGTCAGATTGATAGTTATGCATTCATCACATTCTTCCTTGCACTCGACATCAATACTACCCTTAGCATGCAGATAATAGTAAATGTGCATAAAACCGGACTTCTCCAGGTCGCAAGATGCTGCAGGTTAACCCCGTATATTGACGAGCATGTGATCGAGCAATACATGAATGATTATAACAGCAGTAAGGACGTGGAAATGTAACGTGCATTTTTGCAGTGCTCTTATGACCGTGGTTTCTCCTATACAATAGCGTTAAGATATCAGTTAGCGCTGAGGAAGAAGTATTGACCTTTTTCTCCTTCCAGAGGGCAAGAAGACCCACACCGGAGACCTTCACAACCTTGAAGCGTACACCGGGGATATCACCCTTTGCCTTTCCACTGCGTCCGAAACCAGATATGAGAACTTCATCATTCTCGTCGACGAAGTTCAGACAACCGTCATTCTGACATCACCAACAGTTTAGATTGTACACCACGAACAGAATGAGAGACTTACGGGCACGAAAGCGGTGACCTTCTTTCCGTTCTTGATGAGTTGTACACGCACGCATTTGCGAATGGCAGAGTTGGGCTGTTTGGCCTCAACACCAACTTTTTCAAGTACGATGCCCTTTGCATGTGATGATCCTCCAGTAGGAGAGGTTTTGTAGACGTTTCCCAGAGCACGTTTCTTGTATGATTTGTCCGCCTAATAGCCATGTCAGACAGGAACCAATATCGTTGGGACAGGACATACCCAGCGGTTTACGCGCCGGTCAGTGCGGAGCTTACGGGCAGCTTGAAGTCCACGGGGTTTGTTTGCTAGGGGGTGGGAGGGTCAGCAATACAGATGCAACTAAAGAGCAACGCCTGACGTACAGCCCATTCTTGCAGTCGATAAGGTCGACGACGGATGTTCTGCATCCCCAAACTTGCCTGTTCGGCATTTGCCCTGGGGATCTGTATAGTTGTTTCAGCCACCAAAATCATCACGTGACGGTGTTGGTAAGCATCAAGCCCCTGTCACTGGTCCTTCACGCTGTCCGCTATCATGTAAACTGTATGGCTGTGAGGCCCTGTGGAAATAGATCGCTGACAATATGCGCGAAACGATTTTATAAATGTCATGGAAATAGACATGTAATAGAACAAACATTGAATATGTCAAAGCACACAACCACCCGCTCAAGATCCATGTGAATGCATTATGGGTTTGTGGATGTTGGAATAGATAAGATGCGTTACATAATGTATATTGGATAGTAGGGGATATAGTCATTCAGGGGACTCAGACCCGGTAGTGAAACGTTTCGGTTGAGTGAACGCTGGACCTGGTGATTCAACTCATACTTAGTGTATGTAAGGGTGCTACTAGTCCGGTGGTGGCCATCTCCACGCAAGGCGACCAAGTGGACGTTAGCATTTTCAGAATAACGGATGGAACGAACCTGAAAGATAATGTTGTTTGTGTCATTCCCAAGTCTTAGGCAAGTTCGTACTTACGTTGCAAGTTCGGTTGCTGCAAGCCTCGATCACGTGCATCGCAACAAGTGCCGCTGATATTGACACGTTCGCTTTGCATTAGCCGCCGCTTCCATTAAGCAGCAATTAAGCAGCATACCACCACATTGGTGTGTGGGTGGAGCAACCTATCGCAGACAACATGCGGAGAGGGCATAACATCTTCTTTGACGGCGCTCTCGTGGTGCTTCTTATTCAGTCCTGTGCTAATGCGTTTTATCTTCCTGGAGCTGCTCCTCACGATTATGAGGCCGGAGAACAAGTAAACCTTTTCGTCAACGCTCTCACTCCAATGTTATCCGCAAGAGATGATTCCAAGCTTGTGCGTATAATTCCTATGATGTGCGAGCATTGTCATGAAAGCTGTCCATGTCTTTCTGTTGTCCAGAAATCGCTCATAAACTGTGAGCACACATTCAACGTACTGACCCGAAACAACTGACCTATCCGCCAAAGACGATTACTACAACCCTAGTTTTCGTTTCTGCGAACCTGAGGGCGGTCCAAAGAACCAGCCAGAGTCTTTGGGATCTATCCTTTTTGGGGACCGAATTTTCAACTCTCCCTACGATGTTAGTAACCCCGTACCCTTTCCTCACTAGCGCCCACTTATACACCCTGCTTCAGATCAAAATGTTGGAGGATAACGGTACATGTCACACCCTCTGCACTGTCGAAGTTCCCGCAGAGGATGCGAAATTTATTAACGATCGCATAAGAGAAGACTATGCACTCAATTGGCTTATTGATGGTCTTCCAGCTGCGGAGATGAAGAAGGATCTGAAAACCGGCGACGTCTTTTTCGACTTGGGTTTCAACCTTGGTAATGACGACGACGACATTCCGTATTTGAACAATCACTATGAGATCGTCCTGAGGTTGTCACACATACCTTCGAATTGATTGTCTATCTTATAGAGGCATATTCTACAGGTACCACCAGCCGTCCCCTGGTATCTTCCGAGTCGTTGGAGTCTTAGTATGGCCATTCAGGTAGGAATTTTTTATTCTATCTGTTCGAAACTCTCAAGTCTATGTAGCCGGGGTGGTTCACAGCAACCTTCGGACAGACCTGACTGTGATAGCGAGGTGCCACCGCTATTGTTGTCAGAAACGCAGTCGTCGTCTGTCAGGTATACGTACCGGGTCACATGGAATGTGAGCTCTCCGCATCAGAGCTTCGGAAATGTTCTGACGGTTGCACTTTAGGAATCTGATACACCATGGGTAGCTCGAGTAACTGGTTTTGCACAGCGGGTTCTGATGTTCAACAGGCCACTCGGTGGGATAATTACCTCCATATATTCGATCCAAAGATACACTGGTTCAGTCTCATCAACTCTATTGTCATCGTTGTCTTTCTTTGCATCATGGTAGCTATGATTCTTCTACGTACTGTCTCTCGAGACGTGGGTCGCCTTCGTTTAGAATAATTAAGGTTATTCGCTAACGTGGTCCATAGATCTCTCGATACAATGCAATCGATCTCAGTGTTGGTGCTCCCTCTAGCATTATGTTACGAGCTCACGCATATGTTACGACAGGAGGACGTTCAAGAAGACTGGGGTTGGAAACTCGTACACGGGGAAGTGTTCCGGACACCCCGATATTCCACTGCTCTTGCCGTTATGGTTGGCAACGGTGCCCAACTTTGTGCGATGTGTGCAGTCACCCTTGGTATTAGCTTCTTCATCCACATCTACTATTTTCGTCCCTGAACGTTTTGTAGTATTCGCACTTCTGGGTTTTCTGTCCCCATCCAATCGTGGTTCACTCGCCACGGTAATGGTGGTCTGCTGGTCGTTTTTCGGCGGGTATGCTATCTTGTCGCTCTCGATTGGCGTACTCTGACTACTTTGGTCTCCTCAGGATTGGTGGTTACTACTCTAGCCGAGTCTACGCCTCATTGGGAGGTAAAGATCGCAGGAAGACAGCCTTCATCACCGCTACTGTCTTACCAACGTAAGTCGTACCTATTAACGAATTAATGAATATTGATGAAGTTGTGGATAGGGTGGTATTTGGTATCATCTTCTTGCTTAACTTTATGCTCCTGGTGGCTGGTTCATCTGGGGCTGTTCCATTTTGTGCGTTCCGCCCTTCGTTGAATGGGTAATAACGTTGAGCCCCTATGACACAGCTACGATGCTTCTTATTGTCCTCCTTTGGTTCGGTATTTCTGCGCCACTGTCTTCCATTGGGTATTACATTGGATCCAAACAGGGTGTATGTGATGCTCGTTCCTCAGTCAGTCCCTTAGTGATGTCATCTATAGGGTGTTTCCCATCCCGTCCGAGTGAACCAAATACCTAGGCAAATCCCTCCGGTCCCAAGGTATCTACAACCATGGGTATGTTGCCACTTTCTATAAACAATCGAATTTCTCAAGTAGTCTTAGTGGTGTGCATTACTTGCTGGCGTCTTGCCCTTCGGTATGATTCGTCACCTATGGATTTGTAGCTTGATATATTTGATGTGCTCCCGTTTCAGGTGCTGCTTTTGTCGAGCTGTACTTTGTCATGTCAAGCCTTTTTGCTTCTCGCGCATACTACGCTTTCGGCTTCTTGGCCTTGACTACATTTGTCGTTGCATTAACAACTGCGACAGTGACTATACTGTTCACGTACTTCACCCTCTGTGCGGAGGAATACAGGTGGGTGCCTGCCGTATAGTTCTGGGTTTCATACAAATATGACCTGCTTCAGGTGGCATTGGCGCTCGTTCTTGATCGGAGGTGGAAGTGCATTCTGGATGTTCGCCTATGGCCTGTTATACTGGGCATCCCGTCTGTCCCTTGATTCGTTCTCTAGTGTCATGCTCTACATTGGCTACCTCTTCTTGCTCTGTTTGTTTGATTTCCTTATTACTGGTGAGTGTGTAATTCCCAAGCGTGGACTGGAGCGCTTTCTAACAGGGGATCGACAGGAACCATCGGCTTCCTAGCTTCGTACTGGGCGGTTCGCAAATTGTACAGCGCCATCCGTGTAGACTGAGACAAATGATTGTACATTCTAGTCTCTTCGTATAGAACGTGGTCTTGTCTGATTTCAGACCATTGGATGTATAAGACATACTTAGGCTAGACGTAGGATAGACTCTGCGAAAGCGGCATGTCCGATAAGACGACGGACTTAGTCGAAGCAAGACGGTTAAAGCATGCTATTGATTACAAGAGTATACTAATGCAGTACAGCTCAAGTCCACGAATGTCTGGGAGGTACAATGTTTCGTAAAAATGCGTGGCAAGGTCCATGACAGAGTCCAAAAGTAAAGATGAGTGTAGTCCGTGTAGTCCGTGAATGTATGCCTATCCTACAAACCCACCGTTGACAATGATACAAAGTAAACACTCCGCAGAGGCGAGGGGCAAATTATGTAGAACTCTCGAGGGTGATGGTGAAAAATGGGCTCCAATTGCCGGAGTCACCGAACACTGCAAAGCATTTTGTCAGCAATGCAATGTAGTAGTTCCGCAGTAACAGTGACTTACAAACAACCCTCCAGTCATCTCCAGGAGTGACGTCAGACGGTACGGTGACTTGGACCTGACCGTCGCTCAACGGGAAGCCCTCCTTGATGGGATTCGCCTGAGTCGCATTTCCCTGGCGAAGGAAGATTTTGCCTTCGGGGTTGGTGACTTGGGAGGGTGCATTGGTGGTATTCCAGGTGACAGTGTAATTTTGCCCAACAAGCCAGACGGTATTAGAGTCTGGCGAGGTAATGGGGGGAGCCCAGACATCACGGGAAAGCAAAGGTAGTGCCGAGACGAATGTCAACAGCGAAAGCGTGGCAAGTAGGAGGGAGAGAGGGCTGGCGTAAAGTTGCATATCCGACAGTTGAAGGACTAAGTCGTGAAAGACGAGGGGATGGAGGACTCGCAAACTGGGGCCCCCTCTTATATAGATGTTTACACAGCCCAACTCCACGCGAGGTGGTGCGATGTGGGCTGGGTAGCAGGCAGAATATTTTAGTTACCCTACCGCAAGGTCAGCCACACAGCAGCCCTGAACCGCCCTGCATGCCCTTGTAGCGGGACCAATGTAAGCCGTAGAACCGGCAGCCGGACAGTGCTAGTAGTGGAGCGCCATAGTACTGCGCACCGCGCAACACAGGCTAGGCATATATACTTGGCTGTTCATACCTGTGGTCGAGCGAGATGATAGCCGAGAATGGGCCACACCGTGCTGGGATTAAGCGGCCCCTCGAGGAAGGCCAGATCTTGGTGGACCAGGTAATGAATTTATCGATGGGACGAATACCAGATAGAACTTTGCCGAGCCACGCTGCACGATGATAAGTTGACTTACTTATGTACAGAAAATGAGGCCTGCCACTGAAAACGACTTCCCCTGCGGTGTTAGACGTCTCAAGACGGCGATTGAAGCCCGCAGAAGATAACAAGAGTATGTAAAATAATAATAAATAATAAGCCTTGGGGGACCGATTATGGGCCATCCTTCATTTGTAGGCGATCCTTGGATGTATACAGGAACGCCAAAACTCCAGGTAAAAAAGATCCAAGCCCGGTTGATGGTGTTGCTTGACCCAGACGACATCGCTGTTAGCTTACTAGTAGATATAATCTCCGGGATTACATAAGCGAAAATTTGTGAACACGTTCAGGAGTTTCAGAACGAGCGTTGTTTGGGTACGTCAGTCACGTCCTCAGCCCAGATATCAATGCCTCTCCGAAAACGAAAGAGAGTAAATAAAGAAAACGAGGGCGACTCCGGTTCGGCGTCTTCGATCGTCCCACCAGACGGCAGCGATATCGACATATCATCTGCATTGACAAGAAAACGCGCACGGCACGATGGCACTTCTGACTCCGAAAACGAGGGGCTAGATACAAGTGACAGTGACTTCGAAGATTTCATAAACGACTCCATCTCAAGGAGAAATGTCAAGGGAGGAACGGACATGCTTAAGAAAATAAAGAGCAAAGGCAAGGGAAGGGGAGAAGTTGGCGGAGGTAGTTTCCAGAGTATGGGTGCGTCTAATCTACGTAGAAATGGTGGTGTATGACCAAGGCCTATGGCTAGGCCTCCATCCATCTCTGCTTCGCGCGTTAACAATGCAGGGCTACCGTACACCTACGCCCATTCAGCGTGCAACTATCCCGTCCTTACTGGCATCTCCCCCCAAGGATCTTGTTGGCATGGCTCGTACAGGATCCGGTAAGACGCTCGCATACATGATACCCCTGCTACAGCGTCTTGGGGGACGTCATTCGCATGCGTTCGGTGCACGTGCGATTATCCTCGTTCCAGCCAGAGAGCTTGCTTTGCAAGTCCTCAGGGTTGGGAAGAGCCTTGTCAAAGGTTGGCGTGGTGACAATGGACACCATGCAGGCGATGGAGAAGATGACGACAACGACACCAAGGTTGGCCAAAGAGAGACCCTGCGTTGGGGGTTGGTTGTCGGAGGCGAAGGCATGGACGAACAATTCGAGATGATAAGTAGTAATCCGGACATGTCAGTGTCCTGCTACATTGATGCCCTACCCGTTCATCTCATTTACCCATGATAGTATCATTGCTACTCCTGGACGTCTGTTGCACCTCGTCGTCGAGATGAATCTATCTCTCGCTGGAGTTCAGTATGTTGTTTTCGATGAGGCCGATCGTCTTTTTGAACTTGGTTTCTCTACTGCGCTCACGGAGATCTTGGCGCGCTTACCAGCCTCACGGCAAACACTGCTGTTCTCCGCTACGCTTCCAAAGTCGTTGGTAGAGTTTGCAAAGGCTGGGTTGAGGAACCCTAAACTTGTTCGTCTAGACGCTGAATCCAAGATAAGTGCCGATCTCAGGATGGCCTTCTTCGCTGTAAAGCAAGCGGAGAAGGATGCATGTTTGCTCTCGTTACTCCGGGATGTCATAAAAGTCCCTCCTGGCGACCGCACAGCAGTAGCAGACGAAAACGACGACCAGAACAGGGACAACAAGGTGAAGGCCAAAGGGAAGGTCAAATATCCTACCCACACTGCACCGCATCAGACTCTCGTCTTTGCTGCGACAAAACACCACGTGGAATATTTGTCGGCATTACTCACAGCTGCAGGCTACTCAGTATCCGCTCTTTATGGGTCACTCGTGCAATCGAGTAGAACGTACCAGATGTCTCGATTTCTGGCACAGAAGACCCAGATATTGGTAGTTACAGACGTCGCGGCTCGTGGATTGGATATTCCGGTATTGGAACACGTGGTAAACTATGACTTTCCTGTTGGTGCTCGCATATTCGTACACCGGGTGGGACGAACAGCACGTGCAGGGAGGAAGGGATGGGCTTGGAGTTTCATAACACATTCTGAAGCTGCTTATCTTTGTGACTTGCAACTTTTCCTTGGTCGACCGCTTCTTAGCGCCGCTTCTCACTCTGCTACTTCAAGCACGTCAGAAGAAGCATATACGCAATCGCTTGTACTTGGGCCGTTTCCGCGAGATGTAATCGATGCAGAGGTTGAGTATATTCGGACATTGGACGCCGCTCACAGTAACCTAGACAGCCTCCGTGGAGTGATGGGACGTGGCCAATCCATGTATGAGCGTAGTCGCGGCAAGGCAAGTGCTGCAAGTTACCGGCGCGCAAAAGAGATAACAAAAAATGGAGGTGGTTGGGCAAATGACGCTGACAGTATACATCCTGTGCTGACCTTCGTACGACACGTGGATGGCACCACAAACAACAGTGATGAACGAGATCGAGAAGAAAAACGACGCGCGCTTGTCCGTGTCGTGAGCTCTTTCCGGCCTTCAGAAACCGTCTTCGAGGTTGGAACACGCGGAAAGGCACGCGCAGGAACAGTGGCTCTGATGAAGGAGCGTAGGAAGGTGTTGGCCAAGGCAGTCCGAAGAGCTGACCCCTCTGGTACTGCTGAAGTTTCGACTGCAAATGAAAATGAAGACACACCACATTTCGATCATATGGACATAGAAATGGCTGGTGAGCAGGATATCGCAGTAAGTGTGGATGATTTACTCCAATCTTGACTAGAGTTCACTAGCTCGTAGGCCGTTTTTGGTGACTCGACGCATGAGAAAGGAAAGGCAACCTTCCGAGATGATGAATTCTATTTGTCTCATTATCAAAAAGACGCCCATACAGAAAAAGGGTACGAAATCCACTTCGTTTACCCGAAGATGTTCCTTAATATAAAGACTGCAGGTACTCGCTCATGGATGGTGCCTCCTCATTTGTTGCGCAAGCTCAGGGGGCTTCATTTGATCTTGCGGGAGATGTTACTGTTTCAGACCGACGACGACACAAACTCTCTTGGGACAAGAAAAAGAAGAACTTCATTAAAGGAGATGGAACTGGTGCAGACAACCTCAAGCTCATTCGTACGGAGAACGGAACAAGACTTCCTGCTACGTACAGGAGCGGTCGATTCGAAGAATGGCAGAAGAAAGTTAAGGTGACGATCCCTAGGATCGGAGAGCAGGAGCTAATAAAGAAAGGTGGCGCGGGACGAATTGATGGGAAGAGATGGAAGCACAACAAGGTGTTTGAGGCGAAGCCCATTGATAAGTCTCATAAGGACTATGAACGGAAGGCAAGACAATCGAAGAAAAGGGAAGAAAAGGCAGCTGCCGTTGAGGATGTCAGTCTTTCATCCCAAAAACGGTTTGCGCAGAAGTCGAAACAGATCGGCGGAAGATATGGCAACAAGTCCGTTGCTCGCCTGAAGAACGAGCTGAAGACAGTAGACCAAATACACAAGAGTCGCAAGATTGCCGAGAAAAAGAGGGCCAAGAATGCGCGGTCGCCTCGTAGAAGTAAACGCTAACTTCCATTGGTATTGTGTTTATTCGTGGTATACGTCCGTAGTTAGCTACGCTATCCTGAATATTCCCATTTTGCTCCTGAGCCTGGTATCAGTGGGACGTCTACCCCTTCAAGTAAATTTACCCCCACGCTGTTCAGAGCATTCACACACCACTCTGGGTAACCCTGTTCGCCGAAGTAATTTCTGAAGAATGTTCGAAGATAGTCCGGAAACCTCCCTTCTATGATGGCGTCCCTTGCATACCCCATGAGCTGAGCCTGGAACACCAGGTTGTGTTGTGTGATCGCTGTGATGGTCAGTAATGAAGCGGGAATTACGTTTCGAAGCGAAAGAAGATACCATGGGCACCGGCGGTCTCTATTGTGACGATGTGGTGAAGCATCGCACGGGCCACCCTGCTACTGCAAGTTGGACAGGGGCAATTCTCATCGATCGGTTCCATGGCTTGTGCATGCTTTTTAAGCCCTAACTGGGGGTTAGTGCATTAATCAGCCCATGACAAACCACCTACGAAGATTAAGCGGACCGCTAAACGTTAAAGCGACCCCAAACCTGGCTGTGCGAGTGGGGAATACACAATCTGCCTGTTGATACGCTGAGAAAAGGACAGACAAGATAATTCTGTGTCAACGCACCATATCAACGCCCAGAGCCACACAAACTAGCAGATCTGCGAAGCTCGTGGTGGGCCCATGTGATGGGGAAGAAGCCTCATTTACCTTCTGCAAAGCCGATGCCCATTGCGTATCGTGGGCCTAGTGAGGAAGTTAAAGTAACCAATGTCGGAACTGGGAACCTGATCGTCACTTACGGTCGGCAGGCAAATTTTCTGTGCATTGCTTGATTCTATTGCATATCAGAACATGCATCCCTTATTCATATTGAGCCCCTACAGTCCCCAGAAAACATCTAGCCTTGCATCAGTGGATACTGATCTCATGTGATATAAGTAGTGAGGGCACCTTTCTCTTCTCCTCCACTAAGTCCTCCAATGGCATATCCAGCGACGCGATCTTTCCGGGAAACCATGGCCTGCAAACACCGCTCGCGTAGCTCGTGGTCCAGACCCCCTTGAACTATAGCAAATAAATTCTGTTTGTTTTTCCGCCCTGATCGTTCGTGCTGCTCGATGCAACGATCGAGCCATCGCACAGATCGCTCCATGGCTTCAGCAACTCGAGGTCCGACGGTCAGACTGCTCACTAGGAAGCATCAAACAACTGATATACACGACCTATAAGGCCGCTTACCAACGTCGTCCAGTTGCATGATGATATCTGCTCCAATCGAGTGTTGTATCGAGATGCTCTCTTCAGGCTAACAAAGTTTCAATGGCGCCTCTTCGATTCACAAGAGGGACATTACAGTTAACATCATAGGTTCCCCGTTGAAAGGACTTGAGAAGAGTGCACCCTCTTCTGTGATCTTTGTGAATTTGGCCAACGACACGAGTTGAAAACCTCCGCTGTCCTGCATCACAGACATTGATGAGACATTATCACAGCCTTGAACGATGTAATTACCTACAGTCAGCATATTTCGGCTCCAGCCTTGAAAATTATGCGCGCCCCCAACTTCATCGAGGACCTTGATTCCGGGTCTTAAGTTTAAGTGATAGGTATTGTTTAAAATGAGAGTAATGCCCAGTGACTCCACTTGTTCTGGAGTCAGACCTTTGATGGCTGCCTGAGTTGCCACTGGCATGAAAGTCGGTAGCATCGTGACACCATCTTTTTGAATTGAACAATGCTTTGTACACCTAACACTAGTCAGATGCGTATGATCACTCACGAGCAAGCTTCATGCGGCATACGCGGGCACGCGTTGTATTGCACGTCGCAATGACCTCGAACTGCATTGTGTCCACGTTCTCTGAGCTGGTTTCCTTGCAAATTAGCCCCGACCTTGGGCTTTTATCCGTTCCTGACGAGGTTGAAGACGCGCTTTTACCCCTCAACACTACGAAACAACTATCTTGGTGGCTGTGCAGCCCACGCATTTTCGTCCACGTGATCTACGTTTGTCAACCGAACTCCGGGTTCAAACCATTTCTTTTGCTTTCCGAAGTGCTCCTTGTAATGCTTCGATTGGTTCGTCTATGGGCACACCCAGGTTATAGAATCTCATGCAAAGACAGACAACTATGGAGGTCTGTTCACAGTGGCAGGGGTCTCATAGAGGAGTTGGCAGCGAGGGATTTCATAGCTAATGTCACTCGGTGGGCCCCTTTCTGAACACGCCCTACGATACTACATAATAACCGTGTATCAGACCACAAGAATTGCAGAAGCACTTGGAAAGTGGACCTAGGACTGCTTATGCTGGCATTGATCCTACCGCAAAGTCGCTGCACGCGGGACATCTTATACCACTGCTATGTCTTCTACACTTTCAGCTCCGAGGAAACAATATCATTACTCTTGTGAGTGCTATCTGTGGGACGAAAATTTCTCTCTGTAATAGTTGTGCAGGTCGGGGGTGCCACTGGTCTTGTAGGCGACCCCTCAGGCCGCTTGACTGAACGGGAGCTCTCTAAGGATGCCCAGATCGAATTCAACGCGGTACAACTTGCAAGGGCTATTAATAAGTTTTTCGAGCGCGCGGTAGAATATGCAAGCTGCAAGGTCACCAGTCAATTATCTACGATTCCGCAGATCCAGGTCCTTAACAACGTCAACTGGCTCAAGGATCTCAACTTGTTGGATTTCCTTCGCAACACGGGCATCCATTTTCGTGTGAACAACATGCTCGCAAGAGACAGGTACACATCTCTATTTCCTGGGGAAATGTGTATCCTGATTTGATCGTAGTGTGCAGACGCGTATGAGCGCGCAACATGGCATAACTTTTACTGAATTCACATACCAGCTCTTGCAGGGCTATGACTTCTTTGAACTATACAGAACATTGGGTTGTACGATCCAGGTGGGAGGCTCCGATCAGTGGGGAAATATCCTGTCTGGTCTTGAACTTATCAATAAATCACAATCCACCAATGCCAATAATGCGGAGGCTGCCAGGGAAAAGGGTTTTGCGTTGACTACTCCTTTGTTGGTGACTTCCTCCGGAGAAAAGTTTGGAAAAAGTGCGGGAAACGCTGTCTGGCTGGATAAAAATCTTACTAGCTACCTAGACTTTTACCAGGTAGGTTGTCTTTTACTCGGGGTCTTGTAACGGCTTCCGTCATTCACGTCGCAGTTTTTCATAAGGACTGCTGATGCCGATGTCGCAAAGTACCTCAGAATGTTCACCCTGTTACCATTGGAGGACATTACAGCTATCATACGAGAGCATGAGCGACATCCTCATTGCCGGATAGCCCAAAGAATGCTTGCTGAGGAGATCACGTTGATGGTTCATGGTGGTAAGTCACGGTCACAACAGCTTCCAATCAGCCAACTAACTTGTTTAATAGAGGAAGGACTGAATGCAGCGAAAATTGCGACCACAGTATTATTTGACACTAATTATTCTTCTCTACGAGCCGATGCAATTATCAAGTCCCTCAATGGTGATCCTCGATTAGTGTTTTGTACCGAGAACGACATGTTCAACGAGTCATTGCCTAACCTTGTTGCGATGCACAAGCTTTTGCCTTCTAAAAGTAGGGGAAACCATTGTTTCATCGTGCTCGTACTGATTCTTTTTGTTAGCGGCTGCGCGCCAACTCGTTCTTGCGGGAGGGCTTTACCTTAATAATATACCAGAGAGGAACCCTCACTTCCGCTTGACGCGAGATAGCCTTCTAGATGGTAGGGTGGCAATAATACGTGCTGGAAGGGACAAACACCTTGTACTAGCTTTGCAATGAATCTCTGTTCATTGGATCCAGAAGCGCTTTCCCACTCGATTCCATATTTTAAAGATAATCAGCGTTATGGTGCTACGGGAAGTGGCGTTGCTGCATCTTCCTAATGGAGATACTCAGGAACGAAGCGCGGTGGTCGTGCGTACACGTACAGAATTGCTATGATCCCAGTCAATAATACTCTTGAGGTAGTAATCATGGACCAGATTCCAAGGCTTCACCTGACAGGACAGTGTGACAGACCGAGTTTGGTGCAAAAATGGTCCCGAAATCTGCTGCAGTCCATCAATTGTTATCTGCACGCGAACGTCGGCGATATTACGAGTTGCGGACACAGGTCATTTCGCTTGACCCATAAATCTCGCGTCAATAAATATTTGCTGCCATGAGTTCCGTCACTCAGGGTCAGTTGCCAGCACTTGTAGATATGGATGTATTGCCCCCTTTTCCTGCAGCATATCGCACACTTGGCAACAATCACGCCACACTTATCAAAGTATTCGCAATCGGGCTGGCGCACTCTGCTCTGGCCCAATTCGCATTGACAAGGATGAGTTCTTGGGACGAAGAGCTGGGTAAGGTGGACCTCTCATGCGTTCAGATCTGTCGAAAAAAGGGGGGCGAGAGGGACTCAGTCAGCTCCTGATGGCGATATTCACGTCGAAGACAGTCCTCCCATTCTGCCAGATTACCCTCCGCTTCGGCTACAGCCCGAAGAGCCCAGAGTCTTACTATAACCGTCCTGATTCCGATCACCGTAACCTAGTAATGTTTCCTCACGTCTTACATGCAACACATTATATCCAGTCAATTTCCGACAATGAGACGCTTCTGCAGTGATTAATGAAAGGCCTTTTGATCACGTTCAAGTTGGGTCGTTCAGAGCCGTAGTACCGTTCACAGAAAAACAACTGGCGAGGCGATAAGAGGTGCCAGAAAGAGGATTGGTGCCTCCTACCCATAATTGTGCTCTGCTTGGAACAGAGAATCGACCTCGGGAAAACATTGGGTGTGTTCGGTAGACCCATAAGCCTCGCAGTAAACACTCGACCCAGCTGAGAGACCACTTAGTAGTATATATATATTGAATATCCCATGGCCCCCTAATCAAGGCCTATCTTTTGGACTGCCCCTCACACCATGTTATGAATGTCAGATATAGCAAATCTAATACTAATGGTCTCGACTCGTGCGTTCACTTAAATAAGTGCAAGTACGTTTGGATTCATGAAGACGAAGAAATAAACCTCCACGAAATCTAGCACATAAGTAGGACATTTCATCGCCTTAGAAGGGCTCGAGTATTAAGCCGTCGAATATCATTGACTAGATGCTGGCGGGGCTACTACCGCTCTGGTTCCCGTCTCGCATAAAACACTGCCGACATATGCAAGGGATGCGCTGAGTCTATTTGAGCTCATTGGTAATTTGGGAAACTTACTGTTATAACGGAATGGTAGCCGATCACACACTGATACTTCTGTATTTCTACTAAGTCTTCTGTCGGAGTGGAGTTAGCCCCTCCTGGGAATACCCCTAGGGACGCCTGACTGGGACCCTCTAGCAACTGAATTGGGACGGGGTATCCCTCCCGCAACGCTAGCGGAATGAGTATGCACGGCAGTCGATGCGCCTGGAATTAGGGGGTCGGTAAGCACACGCCCGATCGCAGACAGCAGGTGGTGTGGAACACCACAGTACGAAACTGGCTGTACATACCTACACCGCTAGAAACAACCCGTCCTCCTGCGCCACTCCCACTGCGTGCAGCCATAGCAGCTGCACTGGCTCTCGTGCCCCTTACACCCCGCACACCGCTTCTGGTCCCGGTAGTGGCACCACGCCCTCGCGACCCTATTTTAGTTTGGGCGGCCATGGCGGCTTCCTTTTGAGCCCGTTCCTCTGCTTCCCGTCGGGCCACCTCTGCCTCACGACGTGCACGCTCTTCTTCTTCCCTACGTGCTGCTTCCTGACGTTCGCGTTCAAGTCTTTGCCTTTCAAGGGCTTGTGCATGCTCCTGCGCGACGGCTTCCTCGTCCTAGGGCAATGGGTGACACAGTTATCAACGAAGATGGTACACTTAACCTACCGCTTCTGCGCCACCCCATCTCTCATCAAATATAAGTCGAGTAACCCCCTCTGATTTAGATAGCATATTTGCGTACTTGTCCAGTAACGCATCTGTTTGTACCAGTTGCTCTGCTACTTGCTGCCTCATACATCCATCAGCTCCAATGAGTGGCCAAAACGGACTGCGTGCGCATGTACACACCTCAGTGACACTTTTAGTTGTACCTAAAGCATTGTTCAACACCGCAAACGACGCGTTAAGTTTCCTGAGAATGAAAAGATCATGCTGGAGTTTCTCGTCACGGGCATGTGCGCTAGGCACACGTTCCATGATTGTGGTGTCAGCACCTTCCTCCTCGGCATCCGGACTCGCATTTGTAGTTTCTTGGCCTTCAGCAACGACACTTTGGTCGGATGAGAAGGGTTGTGAAGGTACAAATTGAGGTGCGAGGAGGCTGAACCGAGGGCTATCGCGAGTGAAGGGCCGATCTGATAATGAAAGTTCAGAGAGCGAAAGATCGGTACCACCAGGGCCTGTGTCTTGGGGGGATGCCTCGGTGGGATCGTGTGACGGGAGAGATTCGGACAGTAAGTTAGATCGGTCGTCTTCCACAGGAGGAAGTGATGAATAGGACATCGATGACGACCACGGAGACATTTCAGTGGTTCGGTTCCAAGGCACCCTGGTTGGTGCCCGGGTCGATTCCTAGGTATACGTACTAAGCTATGCTGCTATCATGCAGAAGGAAGCGACGCTGAGCGCTGGGCGCTTCTACTGGGGTCTAGACTATAGGTGGACCGCAACACCGGCAGTAAGGCTATAGCGCTAGGTATATGTAGTACGTGGCAAGGTACGAATATACGTGGGCCGCGTCGTATACCCTGGGCAATGACCAGGCAGTCACTGAAGTCTATTACAAGTGTTGCACCTATATTTACAAGCTGTAGACTGTCGAACACCACAGTCAATAGCACAGGTCCCATGCATAAATGATTGAAACTCGTGTAAATGTGAAAGGGAGGCGGGTGTTTCGACATAGGTGCAGACCAACAATCTGACACTATAACGGTGGATCCATCAAGAACGAGTTTACTTACTAGGTGTCTTGTACATGAATATTAAATGCACTGGCT
>JADGIP010000250.1:0-25659 GCA_016618355.2 Astraeus odoratus | reverse complement strand
TGACAATGGGAGTAGCATCCCAAAAAGGCAGGTCTTATTGGGGAGGCAACAATAGGCCCGCCCCGCGCTATTGTCCCGACCATCTCGAAGAAAAAGGTTGCTTCCGTTTGCATTCCGCGGGTGAAAACAAATATCAGAACAGTTCGATGGCCGGTCAGTGTTCGATTGTCGCAGAAGCCCATTGTCGGCCTCTCTATGGCCACCGATTCCACAGGATATAAAAGACGAGCGCTGCAGGCTCGCTCTGTTGCCTCTTGCGATCCCTCGTGGCAGACTCGATATCCTCCCGTCCCATCCTCACCACCCCTTGTGCTCCGCGAGCATCACAGGCTATCCAGTCGTTTCCTTCGTCTGTGACGATATCATTCACGCTTGCACCGTCCGTCCGTCGCATCTACTCCTCCCTCACTCCGCACCTCCCGCCTCTCCATACTCATTATGTCCTCCGTTGCTGCGATGCCCCCTACCATGTCCCGACGTAACTCTTTGTTCTCCGTCGATCCCTGGCTCGCCGAGGCTAAGCCAATGTATGTGGTTGTTGGTGCATATCTCAAATCGATCTGCTCATCTTGACCCCGATAGGAGAAAGACCCGCCTCCCCTCCCGTTGCACCAGATTCATCGAGCGCCAGGTGGTCCGTGCATGGAAGCGCATGACAGGCGCCGCTCACAGACCCCAGCGTGCCTCCTTCCTCCCCAGCGGATTCATCCTCGTCACCTCCCGGCGCCGCAGCGTGATGTTTGCATGAGCACAACACGCCCCGGGTGTTCCCTTCAGGATGATCACCATCATAGACGAGGTAGCGCCGTGCGCTTCTCTCAGTCATCAAGATTTCTTTTTACCTGTATTGCCACGGACTTTGACTTAACTGATTGCTTGTTTCCGTAGTTTCACTCTATGTACCTCTCTCTCCGCCTTTCACTCGTCATGGACACCAAGTACACTATTTCCCTTAATGCGCTGCATCCTGTATCCCATTATCCATAGAAATTTAAGGTGTCATACTAAATTTACATATAAGTTGTGCAAGGACGATGACATATATGCCAACTCACGAGTATAAGGGCGGAACCACTTCACCAGCTTATTCGCAAGGGTATATACGTGTGGTAGTGGTATTACATACATTCGAGCTTCGTCCCAGAACCATAGATACATGCAGACATACAGCATTAAGCGTACACAGAGAAGAGATACAAGAATTGTCCACGGGCATGCAAACCATCCTGCTACTCCAGGGAGCTACCGAGTACTAACGACAGCCTGGGTGAGGTTAGCCACGGTTTGCAAAATCGACTCGGCAGTGCGGAGCCTCTCTGCCATCAATGCCATCTCTGCGGTCAACTGCTCGACTTCGGCCGCCTTATTGTCGCGGTCGAGAGTAATCTCGGTGAGCCGCGCGCTGCACCGCTCCGCGTCGGTGTGCAGAGACTCCAGTTCGCGCTCCACTTTTGCCAGCTTCCGCTTCAATCCAATGTTCTCAGCCGTAGCAGCAGCAGCCTGTATGAAGGGGAGAGCACGCTGGTCAACATCCAGCAAATAGCGTCGTGTATACCACCAGCTACTCACTGTTTCACTGGCCTCCTTGTACAGTTCGTTTATTGTCGCAAGGTGCCCTTCGAACAAGGCGTTTTGCTGGAAGAGCCCGCCAACTTCGTCCTCTTCCAGATGTCGGGAGATGGTGCCCATGCCTTGAGGGCTCTCCTCTGTTGTGTGTCCGTCTTGTGATAGTGGGGAGGGAGTAGCGGGGGTATCCAGACGTAAAGGGCCTGTCGTATGTCGCAAAAGTGATTCGGGGGTCATGTACCATATATTCGCCACTCCCGAGATCCTTGAGCGGACCCAATTAAACGGCTGCAGTACACGACTTAAAGACATCTACTGTTAGAGCGGGTGTGGGTGTGGGTCTCTGGGTCATACTTACGAGGGAGTAGAAGGGGTAGGGAGCTGTGTGGAGGTCTGAGTCTCTTCTTCTGCACTGGGATCTTCAGGACGGTCCATATCCACAACGTTTCCATCACTATGAATAACGTAGTGAGTTCGACTGAAGTGCTGAGCAAGATCTCGGAACAAACCTGTCCTGGGGTTCCACGTCCATGGACTCCGGTGCTTCCTGGATCGGCTCCCGAACCCCGTCCGCAAGCCCGTTTCTCTGATTCGCAAAAGTAACATCACTCTGCGGAGGGAGCACAAAGGACGCTTGGCTCAGAGCCTGGATACTGAGCGACCGCGTACTGAGCTTGCGTCCTTGATCCCGTAGCTTGACGTATTTCTCGGCATTCCGCCGCATTATCTAGCAGTTCATGATGCAGCCCATCCATCAGTCGAGATGGGAAGGGTTTACTTGGTAGCCAGTCGCCTACCTTCGCCTTTGTAGGCCGCCGGTTGCCATCGGGAAGGAAGTTGCGGGAGGTCAGTGCCAAAGCACCCTGATACACCGTGCGTTCTTGCAAATCTGGGAACCCTCGCATCCGTCGGAGGATCCCGGTCAGCCTGGGTGGTGGTGGTGGAGTACCATGAGCCAATGTCGCGTGCAGTTTGAAAGCGTCGTGGACACCTACTTATCCCTCGCAGCAGGAAGAATGACAACAGTTTCAACCTCAGTCAGGCTGCCTTCGCGGTAGTACAGCTCCAGATGGCCATTATCAGCCTAGGAGTGTCAGTCAACCGTGTTCGTTGTCCTCTGAGCAAAACATCAACATACGCCCTCCTGAAGAATCTCGAGCGCAATTTGATCCTTGACTTTCGCTCGCCAGAGCCTAGTATGCCTCCCCCGCTGGTTCACTGCAAAAGGCACGGAGACAACAATGAAAAGGCAGCTCTTCAACAAGACATGCAGACGAGATCGCAGTACCTCTGTCCATAAGCTCTCGAAATTGGATCTGCACGGGCGAGACCTGATCCTCGGCAGGACTACCACCGGCTGACGCCTCCTCGGAGCTGTACGCCATTTCTGTCCATATTCCTGTTAAAGCACGCGATCGCTCTTCAGGACAAAGCATGGAACCACGGGGGCTATGACGCGTACTGGTAGATTGCGCTGCGCTGCGAGGGAGCACGATGCTTTCCAGCCGTCTGATGGGCGGCATGTTCGCGATCAGCAACGGAGATAGTGGGTTCTACCCGAGGTCTTTTATTGCGAGGTATGGAGAAGATGACCGGGGATGAGTGTTAAGCAAGTCTTGGGTGCACATCTCAGAGGCCCCGTTCACCGTATTTATGTGCGTTGGTGCCGCACGGATGACTTGAAAGACTCGTTGTGAACATTTCCGTCAACAAAAGATGGAATCATTGTGCGTCGTGAGGCAAACGTTAATGGACCCTTCGATGCAGTGCCATAATGAAAGGCGATAAGACGCATGTCCGACTCGGACGAACCTATACCCAACAACAAAGAGGTACCGCGGAAACAAAAAAAAGTTGTCATGGACGCAAACAATAATATATGAAACATTGATGAGATACATGGAATTTCTGTCCAAGGTTAATGACATCTACATCTACAAAGGACGAATACATGAAAAGACAGCTACAGTTCGAAGTGGTCGGCCCAGTGTCGCAACACAGGCTCGCCCTTTCGGTGTAGCTCGATCTTGAGGTCCCGGCACACGATCATGGCATGGGAATTAGCAACGCCCGCAAAGAATACGAGAGTCTTTTTCAACTGCGGCGTCTTGTTCAGGTTCTCCATGCATCGCAGTTGGGTGGATGAGAGCAATGGTCGCAGGGGGGAAAAATACCGGGACCGGCTTGGCACTACCGTTGATTCGGGTACCAGCTGCGGTGTCTCTGAGCCACTGAGCGAAGGATCGGGGTACGATGGCCGACCGGGATCGTCATATACATCCAACGCAGCAGCTTCTATTTCCCGCTCGAGTCTAGCAACGATGTGGACTAACCTGCCCCTGGCAGATGAATCGCCTTCGAGGGACTGCACGCGCGTCTTAGATTTCTTTGACGAAATCGAGAATCGGACAAGTAGAAGAGAAAAGAAGGCAGGGATGAGCACCGGAAGGAGTGGGAAAACGAGCTGTTTGTCCGGGCGATCAGCAACGATCCCAGCGGCAGAGGGTACATATGAAGACTCACGATGTTGAGAGGGAATGAGAATCGCAACACTGGTGGTATGGGTGGAAGTGTATGGAAGAGCCTCTCCAGGAGGGGTGACGGAGGATCGGACAACACTAGTGAATCAGGTGAGGTATAGGTTTTGATAACGCCTTCGTACTCCTCGTAGAACTCTCTTTCCTATATGTAAGACCTACGACACACCAGAGCAGTAGTAGATTGCGCACATTTTCATTCCGTTCCTCTGATATTCACTAAAGGGGTCAGTGGGCTCAATAGCAGCCGTAACGTAAGGCACAGTACGGTCATTAATACTGGGCAGGCAGAATTAGCAAGAAGCAGCTATCCAACGCCGATATCGTGTTGGGACTCACGCATTCGCATATATCCTGATATTTGGGAAGAGGAGGAGCGCTTGGTAAAAGATATAATCTACACGAAGTCGGGTCAGCAGGACAAAACCTATTGGCATCAGAGATGAGCTCTGACCAGGGTCGCTAAGGACTTCGATCAGGGGTCGACCCTTGGGGGACCACCTGTCAACACAGAAGAATTGCTCCCCCGTTCGTGACAAGAAGTTTCGGCCGAAAAAGGATGAGACAATCGATAGTGCTGTGGGGTATCTCGGGATGCCGACATGGGGTGTGGCGATAGTGTTGAAATTCACAGGTGTGACGGTGTCGAAGAATTTGTTTTGATGAAGGATCCTGTGGAGCAACGTATGAACTCAGCGTTCCGGGGAGGTATGTACGAGAAAAGTGCGGACCCGACGAGGTATCGCGCAAGCAGCCCACCCAGACTATACCCCATCACCGAGAAACGGGTCACCCTCTTCCCTTGCTTCTCATATTTCGTGACCTCGCTCATAACCTGGCTCCAAAGACGAGCGATTAGACAAGTAACTCGGCTGTATGGAGGTGATGCTCTCACCTCGTCCGCAACCCTCTCACCTCCCCAGTCGATGCCGTCATACGTTCCCTCATCCCGGTTGGTCTGAGCAACAAGGACAGCGAGCTCGGTTGCTTCGGGGCCGGTGCCTTTGGTGCCTCCTTTCACTTCTTCTATAATTTCATGCATACGGGCGAGATGGCCCGGGTTTCCCCACATGCCATGTATGAGAACGAGGAGGTGAATGCTGCTAGCCATGCTGCTGTGGATCCCTATGTGTATACGGACGGTCAATCGCAAGGCAGTAGCGGAGAGAGAGACATACCTGGGAACACAAAACAGATAGATGTCTACGGCCCTGGAGGGTAGAGGTACCCCGACTTATATGTCTATCCTCTGAGAGGCACCAGCAGCATGTTCGGACGACGGTATGGCCGATAGTGGTCGTGTGACTGAATAAGCAAATATTACATTGTATGACGTAGAGCCACAGCATATGCCGAACAGACACCCCATCTTCGCCGACCCTGCACAGAGACCACCAGCAGAGTGGGGTTGGTATCTGTAATGCCGTCAACTTTGACCGCAGGAGACAAAAAGCATTGCAGCTAAGTATTAATCTAGCCCTCGTTCTTCCAGATGTCTTCAACGCGGCGGCAACTTTAAATTTTAGCCTGTTTGGGGCCGACCAAAGCACCCACACCAGTCAAGCCGAATGCAGACTAGCATGTATCCGTGTTGCCCTGTGTCAAACCTGCCATCGTGCTGCATGCATAGAAATGTTCGGTCAGTACCTCCCAGTGTCGCCTGCTCGATCCCTGTAGCCATCATGGGGCCTGACCACCCCATTTCCTACTCAAAGTTCGCTTTTGGTATGGCCAGCATCCATTAATCCAGGGTCGTTGTCATCCTTTAGGCCGAGCTCAGTCACGAGCGCAGGTACGATGTAGGTATGCAGCATTTCTCGACGGTTCAATACTAAGTACAGCAAGTAAAAAGGTATCCCTGGCTAGATTTGGTAGAGAATATTCAAGAAGCGTTGTAAATGATCATACAGGCAGATCCTTCACATAAATCATCACGCAGGCCCTCACTCCCTCACTCCCTTCCGCTCTTCACCCCACACCTTACGCAGAGGAGACGGGAACATCATACAGGATCGTCAATGACGTGGGCCATGGGCTCCGGAGCTGCTTCTCGTTCAAGTACACATGGCGGTATTGAGGAAGACTCGTATCCCGGAAGCGAGGAAGCTTGCCCGATTGAGTGGGTCCACGGCGCACGTTGTCGAATGAGAGAATACCGCGCATGGCATGGACAATGGGTTTGGGTGCAATGTCAGCACCAATGACTTTGAAGACAATGTCGCCTCGGAGATAACGCTCGCGCGGACTCCGGTTTGAATCGAAGGTCGCTGGGTTGGGGAATGCTTCCTCCTGTTGCATACGTGAGACCCAATACCGAACCGATGAAGCATGGGGGCACTTACGTCCACGTTAGCCTTTGCAATGTCTACGAACAGCCGCTCGCCTGGTTTGACGCTGAGCTCTCCGACAGTGTGTTCCTTCGACGCAACGCCTACATCACATATCAGTTGACATACTCCACCAGTTTGCATACCACTTACGATATACGCCAGCGAAGGGAGGGTCAATTCCTACAAACATTTCAATGGCTGCTTGATAACACCTAGACATGGCACGTACTCAAAGCTTCAATGACGTAAGCCTCCAAGCTACTGATATCTTTGATGTCGACGCTCTTCGCCTGGGTACGGAAGGTGGCATGCTCTTCTGCATCAAGAAGCAAGTTAACAACATTGGTCATTGCTAGATAACAAGCACATTAGTTAGCACAAGCTCGTCCAAACACATGCTTTCCACGAACCGAGAGACAACTCGACAGTAGTGCCAACCATCAGAGCAAGAATCTCATTCACGACCTCGTCAGTGGAATGACCATGCTCAAACAAACTCTTCAAGAGCTGAGAGTGGCCGGACTTCTTCCTCCCACCAAAGATCGTGCCAAAAATGCCAGCTATCGACAGCTGAGCGAACTAGCGTCAGAGAAGCTAACGGGCGTTAAATGACAGAAAGGCAATTACCCTGCTACCAGCGCCGCCAAACGAGGCTTTGATGTAGTGGCTAAGGTGCTCGACATGACTCTTCACCGCCTCCTTCAGGAGCATGTACTTGGCGGGCTCAGGGCCCAGGAAAACGAACCTAGCACGCTATTGGTCCCATATAAAAAACCATGCTGCTCGATACTCACTGGTAGATATCGCCGAGCATCTCGTACAACTCTTGAGGAGCCAGCACACCATGAGGATTCTGCTTGGTCTTCAGAGTAATACCACCCTATATCAACCGCTCAGCATTGCGTACCCTAACACCTTGCTATGCAACTCACGATTTCAGAAGCAGCCCAGTATACAGGGACATACTTCAACACATCACGGACGATATTAACCGAACAGGTGTTCGTGCCGATCAAGGCAACGGAGTTTTGTTCAATGAGCTCCCTTGTCTTCTTGTAGAAGTATTCACCAATCTTCTCAACAGCTTCAGGTGAAGGTGTCAACGCAGACAAGAATTGCTTGTGGATCTCTTCTGCCCCAGGTGCAACGAGGAAGCTTTATTGTTATCCAGCATCAGCATCAAATACAGTATCGATGAAGGATTCGTTTACCCTTTGCCGTTGATGACCTCCTCAGCTCGCTTAGCGTAGTCGGGCGTAAACGCAGCAGTGTCCCGGAGAACCTCTCCAACCTCGACATAGCTCGCCACGACCCTGGGCTCGACATCTGTCGGCTTAGGCCGCTCGGTGGTATATTGGTTGGCTTTGCCAAGATCTTTCAAGAATTTCTCCATCGCCTCAGGGTGGATAAGCGGGAACCACGTATACACGCTCTTCTCGTCATATTGACCAGGTAGCGTACGCAGGAAGAGACGGCCCAGCGTAGAACCGAATCCCCATCCATTTGGATCGCGTTGACAGTCGGCGAATCCCCAGGCGGTGTAGTTATAGGGCGTGAAGTCTTGGTTGAAAAAGCGGTCACCGCGAGTGAGGGCAATGGCATCCGATAAGATAGCGCGAGCAATAGTGTAGCCTAGTAGAACAGAGATGAGCCAGTTGTTAGGAATGAAGATCCGCCAACATACCAGGGCAAAGACCTGCACCAGGACTGACAGGTTTGATTTCCTCTGCTTGGAGACCAACATACAATTCCAGGTTGTCGATATGACCATAGAGCTTCTCAGCGGCGTCAGCCACCTTAGGATCAGGGTTCCATTCCAAGAAAGAAGAATAAGCTATGTTCGATCAGTTCTTAGTAACCGTGAGTGCATGCTACTGTCGGACTTACTCTTCAAGCCGAGGAACTGCAAGCATGGAGGTGAGTGATGCAAGCGGAGTAAGATAATTGAAAAGCCATACCTTCCGGAAGTCATTCAAAGAGCACACACCCCAAGCGCGATTGGCTTCGATACCCATTATCTCATGAAGACGCATGCAAGGAGGTGTCCCACGAGCGCCGAAAGACGCTGCTTGATGCGAAGTGCTAAAATGGAGATCAATCGAACTGTCTCGAAAGCCCATCAGGATACCACATACGCGTCCATTAGGATTCTGGCGAGCTCCGAGTCCTTGAAAGAGCCATCACCTTGACGCTGAAGACTAAAATACATGGTGTGAGCGCCAATAGCATTCGAAACGGTACGCGTAGTGGTAACACACTTGCCAAACGTCCAGCGATCCATGTCGGGCTCCGTAGCCTCAATCTCGGCCACTGCCCTGTAGAAGTCCCGAGGAGTGATCTAAACCCTCCTCAGCCTGAGATGCATGACGCATTATAAACAAGGACTGACCTGCTCGAGATCCGTGCCAGGGAAGAGATGCTCCATTTGAAGTTTAATCCATTCTTCATCCTCTCTGGAAGTCGTTGCATGCCACCTGTACAAACAATTGAACTAATAAATAGTCAATGCTGGCAATCCATTAATTGATATCAAGCGACAGACCTCGACACTGCAAGCATTACCACGCCCACGCTCAAACAGTTCATGGTCCGACTCACGGAACTCGCCGAACGGCAGCAAGCTCCAGCTGGAACCCTGACGATTCAAACCAAGTATAGCAGAGAAGTAGTCGGAAAATACGACTCCCGCAAACCAGGCGCAGTTACAGAGACGCGCAATCTGGAAGATCTCTGGAACCTAAATGAGCGGCGCAAAGCGGAAGGATGATTAAAAGAAGATTACGTACCTTCGTCCTGTTTGATTAATCTGGGAGAGTTTGCAGGCTCCTTCGAGGGGTCGACCCATGTTCCACGCTCATTGATTTCCAACAGCCGACGAGCGATGTACTATCCACTGGTGAGTACATTTTCCTGTGACGAATAACGAGCCTACGTTGTGGTTCCTGTTGAACAGGACAAGTAATACACAGACAGCAGGCGGGAGAAGTAAAAGGCGGTCCTCAGCGAAGGCATCGGGATGTAGTAAACCACGTCCATTTTTGATGCGCAACTAGAACGGGCTCGGTTTAGCTTGGAGCCCCTTAAATCCACAACCTGGGCGTATCATACCTTGTCTTGAGTAGTCTGATCATTACCATACAATGGCGCAAGGTCGACATAACCAGACGTCATGTTGATTTGGGGGTTCTGGTGGTCCGTGCGGAAGACACTGTGGATGACGAGTGCAGCGAAGGAGAACATGAGCCCAGATAAACCAGCGGGATGCTTCCTGAACTGTAGTTCGGCATTTTAGCTCATGTCTGAGCACCAGGATCCATGCAGACTCACCTCGTCTCTGCGAAGTAGTGTGTCAAACACCAAACCAGCGTCTGGTAATTGGTTGCGAGGGAGAGGATTCCCCTGCTGCACAGACCGCGCATAAGGTGTGCCAGCTTTGCCCATATCTGGCTGGTCAGGGTTGTTGTTGGCCCCGTCTGCCTCACGGAAGGCAAAATTGCCTATGAACGTAGCCGGAGGATGGGCAAGGTCATAGTACACTAGATATTCGGCGTAGGCAATCAATGACCAATACATGCCGACCCAGACTTACGTGTTTTAACGACGAAAGACTGCAGCATGTCCTGGACCTTTCCCGAAGGATGGCCGGCCATAAACGTCAAGATGTGTTCCAACTGAAGACAAGTCAACGATTAGTTAAGGATGCACCGTAAGAAGACATACTAGTTGCTTTCGGTCATCAATGTGTCCAGAGTTGTTGACCGCATCCAGTACAGCGGCCTAGAGGGACCATCGTAGGGCGGAAGAATGATAGGGGGGAATGTACTCACGATGGAGGATTCGTTGATATCCTCGGCCGCACGTTTCATCTGTGCATGCTGCATTAAGATGCCGCATCATCCCGGATAATCAAGGGGGATTTACCAAGTCCTTGACAGCCGCAAGAGCCTTGTTTACTCCAGTGTCGACAGATGGATGGGGTGCGACCTCACTGACAGGCGAGCTCGCATAACCATTCTAAGACGCAGTGAACACCCAGGTCCAGATGAGAGGAAGATACGTACACTCTGGCTCTTGGTGGAGAAACGGGACGAAAAGCTTCTGCTGAGTCCAGACATCATGTGGATGAAGAGGGGGAGGAACGGTTTGAGGGAATAGAATGAGGTACTTATAGTGCGCGCTAACTGGGAACAGATGACAGGGTTCACACTCCCCCTTGGGATACAAACAGCCACTCGTGCCGAACCGAATAGCGCACCGTCATTTTGATGGGAGGTCATATGCATCCTTGTTTGGACTGATAGAAGCGCTACTTGCTTATTCCAGACAAGCTTCTAGCTGTTTGACATGGTTACACGTTGCACAAGATCCATCTCGTCACCATGCCGTTCGACGAGCTGAAGGTGGACCTCGTTGTGATCGACGACGAGGACGATAGTGATTGAGCTTGGGTGACAGCGAAAGTAGTTAATGGATGAATGTCTGACAGGCGTACCCCTGGCACCCGTCGGGAACCGGCACTGGGACGACTGCCGAATCAGTTCATTCGTCCGCGCGTGAGATCATGAAATCGAACCGTACGAAATTATTCCCCCGTAGCACCCGTACTTTGACATATTTACGACAAGTACTTGGAACGGTGTGCATTCCAGCCGCCTGCTCTCCTGAGGCAGCGCACTCACACCGCCAGTCCACACCCGTACATTTGGTACTGATGTATACATATCTGCCTGCCACTGACTATTATTCAAGCTGCTCCCTTGGTAATCGCCACAATATTCAGTGGCGGGTTATTTTTAACCCATATGGGTGGCCACACCGGGTAACTTGCAGCTCCGACCAGTATTTCAACACGAAAAATTCCTTGTCCCTTGTCCTTAGCAGCATGCTCCCGCTTCTGTCATTCCCAACCAGGACGACTACAGCGTCCCATGGGAAAAAGGACGGTTGAACCACGGTCCTGAATCATCGTCACAACTATGTATTGATTACTAGGAAAAGGAGTATTATGAACCCCGCGTGTCGGGTCACGTGCGTTGATTTTCGTTGGTTGCAACTATCGTCCACGACATTTGGCACGTCTGCGAGTCTCGTCTTGAGAATGGATTCATCGGAGCTCTACCACATCAAACAACAGTTCACACTTGGCGCCTATCCTGCAGTCGCCAATGCCCCCGTTCCGGATGCCTCTTCCCCAGATCATATGCCAACGCTTCTCTACAAAGCTCGTGCATTCCTTGCGCTCAATGACTCAGAATCAGTGTTAGCGCTAGTCCCTGAAGACTCTGAAAATGTCGCCCTTCGTGCGGTCTCGGCACTGGCAAAGGGCGAAGAGGGTCTCGAAGCCCTCCGTGACCTCTGCGTAGAAATCGAGGGAGACGAGGGATTCAGCAAATGGGAAATAGAGATGGTCCGAGTGCTCGCAGCCACCGCCTTCATCCGCGCTGGAGAGCTCGAGGAAGCTATCGAGACGTTGAGTGGTGCAGAGAAGGCTGGCGACGAGACGTAGGTTCGCCACGCCTGTTTTCCGTGAATTCGGCTCAATACGATCGACATGGACGGTGCAGTTCAGCTGTGTTGTCACAAGTCTATCTCTCGCTATCTAGGCCCAGTGTCGCCCAAAAGATAGTGTCGTCCGCTTTGAGGACTAACCCTGATTCGCTTGTGCTTCAATATGCAGAAGCCGTCCTTTCTTTGGTCACCGCAGCTCAGGGCCTTAGTGGTGAGCAACCCGCATGTCCATCTCTCCACCCCGTTTCATCGTTTTCCAGGCGAACCATATTCTACGGCGATATCATTTTACACCGAGCAAGTAGCCAATCCATCCCTTTCTTCGGCCGCACTTCTCGTCGGGCGCGGTGTAGCCCGTGTATTGCGCGGTGAATTACCAGCTGCCCGCAGTGACCTTGAAGAGGCTGAACACGTCCTGACGCGTGCGCAAAGCAAGCCAGGAATGGGTGAAGTACTTGCCGCAATGACGGCTGCAGCAGGGCTTGGAGCAGGTAAACGTGGCGAGGCTGATGAATTATGGAGGTACGGTGACTTAACCTATCCACCCTCCAAAGGAGACGAATTCACCTCGACATTGCTATATAGTCGGCTTTGTAGCGAATACCCGTCCCATCCAATGGTTGTCGACCTCAGTGCAAAAGCAGAGTTGTTTGACTCGTGCGCCGCAAAATTCCAATTACCACCTCGGTCTGTGGCGTCCGCATAACAACAGTGTGAATATGAGCGGTGTAGTACACAGGATGAACACTTTTTTTGCTGTAGACCAATCCGACTACCAGTATTGAATTTAGTCTGGGGTGTGGCTCAGGTCTCGACCTGAATATCGCTACTCCCCTTGAGCTTTCCTGTCTGACGTGACCGGTAATCCAGGTTAACTCCACTTGTGATCTGCCGATGCGAAACGTTGGCCGATGGGTCTACATACTCGGAGTCGGGGCTGTGCAAAATGTTCTAGTAAGAAATGTACCTCGCAAAGAATTAACCTGCTATGTGTGCCCTTGATATTTACCTCACGAGTGAGCCCTTGACATTTACCCGTAGCCAGCCGCAGTCCAAGCTTCCAGCCGGCATCTCAACGGTGAGCCGACCAAGAGGTCGTGGTGAATGATCGAACGTTAGTGCTGCAGCAAGTGTCATGGCACTTGTTCCTGTTGGCCGTGCATGATTACTACTATATGCACCTCGCTTTGGTCGGTTGGCCAACGCTTGCAAACACATCGACCAGCCATACTTACTGCCGACGATGACCCGGATACTACCAACCCCAATTGTCGTTGGGCTTGTCATTTTTGCCCAACATTGGCAGGTTTAAGTGGTGGTTACGTTGGCCCGTCGGGTGTGGAATCGCACCTACGGGAAACTGGTATCATCACTATGTGGAGTCAGAAGCCCAGGGCCCCAACAGGTACCTGATAGAAATTCGCCGTCCGTGCGTTAATTTACGCAATATCCGCAATTCGCCAAGACAGAGAGGCAGCGCTCTTGACTGTACTCCATAAGCCTGCGTACCCCATCACTGATTAGGGCGGTGGTGTGTATCCGACACAGTGTTGATTATGGGGCTCAACTTCGGTTCTCTCTCACCAGATGTCACATTTCCCTCCAGCCTGCACGGCCCAACGCCGATCTCCAGAATTATAGGGAATACGTGGTATTAAAAAAAAGCCTCTACAGCAAGTAGCAACCACAAAAACTGCATGCGGACTTAAGCATGCGTCAGGATGCATCCATCCAGTTTATTTCGTTCTTCACCAGAGTCAAACCCACTTCCGGAATGCTCGCCTCTACTTTCTCACCACTCGGGCCCGTCTCCTTCTCCGCCGTTTGTCCCAAGCAGTCCGGGTCTTCCACCATCCAGTGGTGTACACCAGACTGGCTTTTTATGCCAAGGGAACCCAGGGCCTTCGTCCCGCAATGAATGGTGTCAATCGACACCGGGTCCACCCTATCCGATGCCATCGCAGTAAGAGCTATGCTTGTCTCATTGGAGTTCTATCCAGGTACCTGTCTAACATCATCTCTGTCGCGATCAGGGATTCTCCTGGGTTTTCGCTTGTGCTGTCCAACGGGGCAGAGGATTCGTTCTTCAGCACTTTGCGCCGGTATGTCCTACATATCCTCCTGGAGGGTCTCTCGCTCATGACAACGCGGTTAGGGTCCTCGCTGATAATGCCTTCCAGCAAGTCATTGCATGGATAGAATCTGGCTCCAGGTGCGTTATTCGTATGTTTGTTATACACCCTAGTCTGACATCGCACATGTAGTTTCGTCGTCGTAGATGTGGAGGCATTTAAGCGCCGTGTCCTAATCCCCTATTTCAATGACCTTCCAGTAAGCAGTTACTCCCCGTATACATGGTTATCGAGCATGCTGGTAATGCGCATCAAAGTTCGCACATTTTGTTTACAGGTTGACTGGAATTGGCTTTCGCACGACTATCAAGGTGAGCATTATCGATTTTGATGCCCTGACGGCGTTAAGACGGCATTCGACTTGCTGTGATCATCCCCCGGTTATACACGATGCTCACCCGCGTATCGTAGACTGTCCATCATCGGCATTCTTCTGTGACTTCAGATGGTTGGGAGTTCCACCACCACCACTTTCAACGGATCGACAGCCCAAATTTCTCAGTTTCCGATGTGCAATGCCCATTTGACTTCGACCGTGGGTCAGTGCATTCTTTCCCACCTATATATTATTCTATATATTTATCATCTCAATACTAGCATTGAACTCTCGTATCAAGTCGCACAACTACTTGCTAAAGCGCAGGACGATCTTAGCTACTTGCGGCAGGAGATCGACCGTTTGCATGGACGTGGTTCTGGACGTGGTTCTCCACGCGTTGGAACTTCTATTTCTCATACTCCGCCTTTGATGACACCCTGCCCGAACTCGGGGAGTGACAACGAGGGCGTAGATCATGAGCATATCGTATCCTTCGGAGGAGTGCCTCGAGGCACTAGCGGCACCAACTCCCCATCACACCTCCATCCACCAGACATCCTGGATTTGTCCCGGGACGAGAACCCCAATGTGCACATCCTTCCTCCTACTCCGGGTCCCTCTTCCCCGCATGGGGGAACTGAAGAATTGTTACTAGCAGCATCTGAGAGCGAAACGTCATCGACTAATCTGGTCTTGACGCACAGGAGTTTACAGCACAGCCCAAGTGTCCCACACTCCCTCCGAGGAAGGCAGTCTGGGCGTTGGATAGGTGGTCGCACGCACGCGTCTGAGCCCGCACTTTCACGCAGCCCAAGTCGTACCCCACTGTCTCCCCTGACATCATCCCCGTCGGTGGGAAGTAATAGCGATGGCCTAGAACATCTGAGGAAGCTGGATGACGCATGTCCCATAGAATTCTCAGACTCAAATCTGGCTTCTCCACACTGGGTTGACCCTTCCGAAGTTCATTCCATGGTTAGCGACACGGCTAAGGCTATCGTAGAAGTTCTGCCAACCCACCTAATCAACACAATCGATGGTCGATTGTATGAGCGCAGTGCACTTCGTGATCATTTTATGTCCTCCGAAACATGCTCCCACCTCGTCTCCCTCATGCGTACGAAGACTCTTGTCAATACCGAATTCATCAAAGAAGTCGTTCAGACGTATTTCCAGTATGCAATGCTTTCTCACAGATGGGAGACCTACGAACCTCTCTTCCACAACCTCTCCGACGGAGTCTTTGCTCCTGGCTTCTCCCTACGTTTCTCTAAACTCACCAGCTTTTGTCGCATTGCACAGTGCCATGGGCTGGATTGGGCGTGGTGTGATACATGTTGTATCAACAGGGAGAGCAGCGCCGGGCTCGACGAGGCGATCAGGTCCATGTTCCGATGGTACAGCGAATCGGCACTGACAATAGTCTACTTCTGTGATGTGGCCGGGTACGCACACGAGGATTTGATGAAAAGCAAGTGGTTCACGCGCGGGTGGACCCTCCAGGAGTTGCTGGCTCCGCCTGTGATGCGGTTCTACGAGCGGAGCTGGATTCCGTGCGTCAGGGACCCTGAATACAACCACAAGCTCGTTCCTGACTGGCTGTACGTGCTGGAAAAGGCGACCGGAATTCCTATGTCTTCTCTACAGGGGTTCGCCCCGGGGAAGGACAACCCGCGAGAGAAGCTCCGGTGGGTATCAGGCAGACTGACTACAAAGGTCGAAGATCTAGGGTACTGCCTCTACGGGATCTTCGACGTCAGTTTGCAGTCTCAGTACGGAGAAGGCGAGAAAGCGTTTGGAAGGTTAGTGGTTGAACTCATTAGAACCACGCAAGATATCAGGCTTCTCGACTGGGTCGGGAAGCCTTCAGGGTGGTCCAACGCCTTGCCCGCCAACCCATCCGGCTTCCGAGAAATGCCTTTGGTCGTGGAAGGATCTAAACCTCAAACTCCATCGAGCTCTGGAACAAGCACTCCTTTATGGAACCACATAACGGTTGCGTCCCCACTTTGTTCTGCTGGAGACGGAGTATTTGAAGTATTGTGCTTCCTCCACGCTGTGAAGCATTGGTCTAGGGTTATGATAAGTAGCCCAGACCGACGGCGCATTGGGAATGAAGGCGTGGTACAATATTCCGTCCGCGCAGAGAATATGCTTGAGTTCAGGGTGATGATCGACACGAAACATGCGCTGGAGAACCCTCCCCAACGGGGGATTGCCTTGTTGGTAGCAAGGCCCTGGGACCCGTCTCCCGACGGGCAGAATACCGACAAACCATCCATAATCTCAGGCTGGCGGCGTGAGCGAAATCCTGGTTTGATGCAACCTTTTGTGGCAATGCTGTTGGTCAAGGATTTGGAGGGCCGCCGTTACTCCCGTATACCAACAGAGAGTCGTATTGTCGCTCAGCTTCTAAAGCCACCTCACCATAATTATCAACCAGTCACTGTCCGTATGTGTTGATACTCGTTGATCTCTTGACCCACGTATTACATCTATATAATACATACCAACGACTAATACACTCACTGGTCCTAACGGCTGCGAACCATACTGGTGTGCAAGCGGAATAGACAGCCTTACAAACGGAAACCCTATCACTACCCATTAAAGAGACACTGGATTGCCTCTGCCGTATTCAGGAGAGATCCGAATCTAGTTTCGGAATCCGTGAAGTGCCTGGACGAAGTGCAAAGTCAAGGAACCATTCCTTGCTCATATAATTGCGAATGCTGATGCGAAATGTTAGTCGAATCCATCCGCAATGAGACATGGTAATTGTTTGCGTACCCGTCAGCTAGAAGGATAACTACGTTCAAGCCCTTCGTCTGAGCAACTTTCCGGCCCTGATCGGTCTTGAACCACGTCAACGCAGCGCTAAGCGCACTACCGCTGCTCCCTCCAACCAACAGACCTTCTGACCTCATAAGTCTCTGAACTGCTTGGAATGCCTCCTTGTCACCTGTCTTCACCCAGTGGTCAATGTCAGCTGGATCACGGGAAAGGACCTGAGGGACGAAGTCATAGCCAATGCCTTCGATGACATAGGGATGAGGGCCTTCCCCATCGACATCATTGAGACATTCGGTTAGGGAGAGGACGCTTCCAATCTGTCAGTAATGTGTCAGGAGACGATAGCACCACAAAAGGAGTAGTTAGACGCTGACCGGATCAGCTCCAACCACAATGCACTGTGGGTTATGGTCCTTCTTCAACGCACGGGATACACCTGTGATGGTGCCTCCAGTTCCTGCACCAGCTATGAACACGTCCACCTTCAATGACGAAGGTCTGGTCGGTGTTGAAGGGGTAGAGACCACCGCATCAATGATTTCGGGTCCAGTGGTGTACTCATGTGCCAACGGATTATTGACCTACCGAAGTCATAGCTAGCACCACCGGACAGCTCTACAAATATAGCATGATCACATACGTTGCTGTATTGGTCCAGAATAATCGCGTGAGGGATTTCCTGCTGGAGTCTCTTCGCCACGCCTGGAGTCGTTAAGGAATTCAGCCACGAGGGGTCCCGGTTGGCGAGAGGGCTCTACCTATGTGGCTCTTCGGCGAATCCCAAGGCTCCTCATCTGGAGTGCGCACGACTTCAGCCCCAAGTGCTCGGAGAAGCGCTTCTTTCTCCTGCGGAACACGCACGAAATCCAAATTGCATGACTAGACACGTCTATCGTAAGAAGAAGAGAGGCGCACCCGTGACATCTTGTTAGGCATGGTTATAATAACTGCATATCCCTTATATCTATAGTATTCAGCAACCATTCACATAGCCCGGAGCCCGAAAGTCACCTTGACAGCGCACGTCATTGCGAGACCAATGCCTGTGCAAATGTCCACCTTCTCACATGCAAATGAGATGAAGAAGCTACATACCCGTGTTGCCGGATGTAGGCTCAATGATCACGCTCTTTCCCGGAACGAGCTTGCCGTCCTTCTCTGCGGCAAGGACCATCGCCTTGGCTATCCTGTCTTTGACCGAGCCCCCGACAGACAGGAACTCTACCTTTCCCACTAACAGCCCAATGTATGTGTGAGACGTCGTAACGCCAGGGCTCTAAGCTAAGTGAACTCACGGAGATTGCACTTCAAGCCCTCCTCTTCTGCGATTCTGTCTAACCGGATAAGAGGGGTGTTTCCTACTGCGTCGAGTGCGGAATCGAGCACTTGAGAACCTCTGGATGCGTACATGACGTCGAGGAATTGTTGTGGATAGAGAGGTGTTACTAGTAGCGCAACGGCTGCGACGTTCGAGCTTTAAATCGGATCCTGCTTTGCTTAGCCGGGTCGGACCTTTTATTTGCAAAGAATTGGATAAGATAACAAACAACCCCCAACGTTTTATCTTTGCACACGTCAACGTTGATCATCATCTAGCACCTCAACATCGTCTAACGTTCACGCCATCCGTGCTACATACTTGCCTACTAAGTAGTAGAACGGTACAGATATCCGTTAGGCTTAGAATATCCTGTTCTGCCATAGCAGCGACATGGTCACGCAATCGTGGACACAGCTCATTGTGTCCAAGGCATCCAAATGTGGACATCGAGTCTGTTCACAACCGGGTTGCTTACCACTCGAAAAGCGTGTGCATTTCGTCTGTTCGCTGGGAGTGCGGTACCGACTAGCAGGCCCTTTCGATTTCGAACCGCTCATGTTTCGTTGGCGAAATGCGCCCGATAATACTAAGTCTGCCAAGGCGAACAAGGGAGTTCGCTAGATCCACTTTCTCAAGCGCCAGCACTCTATCAAGGCACAGGTGCTATGATAAGAGGTATACCCTGTTGATGAAGGTTCATCCCCCTTTTAAGCGCATATTCAGTATTGGATGATCACAACACGAAGTCTCCTATGCACTGACTTGACGCCCACGGTGTACCTATCGCTATTAACTTGGTCACAGTGTCAGCTAGCTGGTCCAATTACGCACTCGATAAAAGCAGTGCATGAGAGTGGAATTTAACCACTTCGGGCTTAAAGAGAGACGATTCCATCATCCGAGGGGACAAGCCTCCGAAAATACACAGGAGAGATTAGCTTCCACTGCTTAATCAGGTACATTCCGGGAATGCTCGTTCGTTTGTGCGTACATGCCGTCCTATTCATTTGCATTTACACTACTATGTACATGTGGGCAAGTTTGTGGAGCCTCACAGTCCAGAATGCTTACGATTCGCATCTTCTCCGCGCTGCCTCGGGATTCTCGGCTACATAACTTCCCGGGCCCACGGAGAAGGCAGTCATGACAGTGCGACACCACCCTCAGCAATGAAGGGAGTTTGGGCCAATGGGTCTGCCCCAGGTTGCTTACCGTTCAGCCCCAGAGACTTTGAATCGAATAGTGTTTACATTGCATAGATCCCCACTCGAGTATTTCATCGCTCAGATGAATACCGACGTGAAACCCGGCTCAACTTCTCGTCCTATGTAATGACATATATGAATAATATCCGGTCTTTGCAGTGTGACGTCAGATTTCATATCCGAAGCTCCACCGAAATGAAGCCAGTATCCAGACTCTAAACTGAACTACAATGAGATAATCTAACACCATGGCGAGACTTGCAGCTTCCCTGTGCTGTGTAAACACGAAGTACAGCATACATGGCGAAATGCTCTGCATTTACCAGGCTCGCAGAGCTGTCCACAATATGTCGAAGGCTAGTAGTGCAGTGCAAACGTCTACGATATACGTGCATTGCGTCCCATGTTCTCCACGGGACCGGGGAAACCCATACCTTGGGTCCAAAGACAGCCAGAGACCCGGGGACTCATCTGGGTTCGGGGGACATTTTCAGCTGATAAGTGAGCACCGCATAGCTATATACAGATCAAAATAGCAATGCTCTCCTCACCCTACGTATGTAAGTGCGCTCTGCCTATGTCCATGTCCACCGGTCGCGTGATGTAGATGGACAGTCATCGCATGGCATCTGACGTAGGTGATCGGCGAGGCACTCAATTGGCTAGCTGTCTCCGAACCTGAGATCATGATTGTCCAGGTGCATGTCCTCCAGTGGAATTTTTTTTTTTTTTTTTCAGCCGAGGAACAACTTTTCGAGGCTATTTCGGGCAATGCCTTTCAGAATGTCTGGACAGTGGTTAGTACCGCATTTTCATGTGAAATCACATCCTCTGCACCCATGGGGCGTGGACTGGGAATTCCGATACGAAATTTGTCCAAGATGCACGGCCGATGGCTACGGGTTGACAAGCAAAAGAGATCGGAGACTTAGCCAAAGTACATCTAAATCAAGGGGTTACACCGGAGGTGGACAGACGTTCATAATAATTCGTAAATACTGGGCACCTGTCTGACAAACAGCCATTGATCTACACTCTTGGTCAGGGACGGTGCAGGGTAAGAACAGGGATGAGATAAAAAGTGATAGAAAATTCTGCTAGATAGAACACAGTCTGACACCGGTCATTCGGGGAACACGCAAGGGAGACATCGGGCCATTGTGATAGCCAGAACTACGTCACTAGCGCTACGATCTCTTGAGTCTTTCCAGATTCAACGGCCATGGTTTGCCCATCCAAGTTGCCAGTTCGGCATGATCTCTGTAGCTGTCGCCCGTGTTAGGGTGTACCAAGACACTTGTTCGTGCGCAGCAGGATCCTCAGTGACACTTCCGTCGGGACAGGATATGGGTTACGTACTCGAGCGGTCCCCGATTCACGACCAGCCAGCCAAACAGAGCACCTGTCTGGTGCGGGGTCGTGGTCTGGACTTCAAACATTGCAGTGGGGTGGGGCCCTGGCCATCCGAAGGCCCGGCGGGTAAGTTCAGTGAAAAACATATGCGGTCGATCTGGCCGATCGCATACCTATGGGCTTGTCGTAGATCTGATAGACGGGAAGCTGATGAACTGTAAGAATATGACTATATCGGCAGCGAGCTCGATCTGCCGTACTTCCGGGAACTCGCGTTTGATAGCTTGGTGGAGTGCTGCTACGTGTTTAACATGGACCGGGTTGGTGGGCATATAATACACTGCATGTGAACGTCATCGGAAGATCTAGCTGCTGGGGCCACTAAATATGTCATACCGTGGAAGTCAAATCCATTACGAGATTGAAGGATGGGTGCCGGGAACGACTTGTAGGCTGAAGACAGGGTAGCTGGTTGCTGTGACATGGCTGGACAGAACCAAGTACTAGGTGATTGCGTATTACACACACACACACGTATATGGCCATCTCCTTTTCCTTTTTCCAGTAACAGTAATACCCTGGGGAAGTAATCTTATCCGTGCACTACTACCGAACACTCGAGTAGTCGACAAGCAAGCACTGTATATTAGCTCACGCTGACAGGGTCGCTTCAGCCATCTTACGATCGATGCTTCAAGCTGTCAAAGCAAGTACTTGGAGCAAAAAAAATAACCAATATCCTTGGACCAGGGAGAGTCCTCGGAAATATGTGGGCCGCGAAGCTGAGACGGAGCGACCCTGAGTCAGCGAAAACGATGATCGCCTTCCTCCGCCGACAGCGGGGACACAAGGGGACTCGCCAGGCAAGTGGCCATGGGCAGCAGCAAAGAAGAGACAGTATGTATGTAGCGACGTCAAGTCCGTACGTTCTAGGAGAGAAACCTGGGCAGACTTCCGGAAAATGGAGGCCGAAGGCGCCTGAATTGGAGGGACATCAAACGACACCGATTATTAATTAGGGAATGTTTGGACACGTCAGAGGACAATGAGCGTCGACGGGCTCGTTGTTGTTGTCGTCGTCGTCGACAATGGGGGGCCCAGCGAGGGAGTATGTACATACATATGTGGATTGGAAATGCGAACGACAATGGAGACGTGCTCGTCGTCCAGGCAATCCTCGCAGACGGTCCGGCCGAGTGATCAGAGAGATCGAATCGTCCATTAATTTTTGTGACTCAACGCTACCGTAATCGCATCCGCTCTGTGTTCTTGTCCTTCTTGTTCCACGGCGCTACCACATACCCGTACACACATCAACGACAACGTCCAGCTCGTCGTCCCTGACGTTGTTCGGGCCTCGCCTTTTCGTCGCTTACACCCTTTAATGACATCTCGTCTCAGCACGTCTCCAACGACCTGGAGATCCCGAAATCAAGTGGACTCGCCATCTTTGGACGTGCATCAGTCTCATAGCTCCCATCATCACCTCCAGTCTCTCTCTCCCTCTCATTTTTCTTCTCACTCCTCCCCAAAGCCTTGGAATTCCAAGTTAAAAGTTTTTCAGTCCGTCTTCAACCGCCATCTCCCCGTCTCCCCTTCCGCGACATCCCTGCATTCGTCCTCGCACAGAGGCGCCTCCGTTATCGACAGTCATTCACCACATCCCTTCTCTGCAATGCCTCCCGCTCCTGTCCCAATCCTATCATCTCACGACCCCCTTGACGACGAACAGGAATGCCCCGTCTGTCTCGAACCCCTCAGCTTCAGCTTCAGGCTGCCCGGCGAGAAACCCCATGTAGTCCCGGAATGCGGCCATTCCCTTCACGAGGTGAGCCCTCCTTCCTACTGGACGCCCATCCGCCAGATAAGCACTCCCTGCTCTCCAAAGGGGCCATTGTCGTGTGATCTCGGTCTGACACTGCAAATCGTCCCCACAGGCATGTTTCACGGCAGTATATGGCCCTCCCCCCGGTCAGTCTCGCTCGGCCACCCCTCGCAAGTCAAACTTGGGTGTCTGCGGTGTATGCAGACGACCGATGAAAATCACGGACGGGGACAACAGCAAGACGAATAGTTCGTATGCACCGCCATGTTATCTGCACTCTCTAATACTTCCCTGGCAGAGCTTGCTGCCCTGACGGGCATGGGGGATGCCCATGTCTCGGCTGTGTACACCGGGCGCGACTCACAGGGTACGAGGCCTGGTCGGAGCCCTGCAGCCCATACATATAATCCTACCGATGACGACCCCGTCGATCCTGTTGTTTCCGTCAAATCTAACCCTGCCGACACGCAATATATCGTCACGCCCTCGATCCAAGTGCGCCCCGAGTTCTCCACTATCGTTCGCAGTAGCGAGCCATGCCAACCTCTCACATGCATCGTCATCATCGAGCTTCCCGCACGGCGCGGGCATACCCATATACCAAGCCCTCTCATGACCGAATCGTATGGCATACGGAACGGCGCTTCTCAGCATCCCCGTAATGACGTCGACCAACAGACCACTCCCAGAGCATCCGATCGCTCTCAGCAGTCCACTCCGTGTCCAGAAGGGTGGACACCTCGCAACGGCTCCGACGTCGACTTGTCTCGGTATGCGTCCAACCTTCCTTCTGAAGAGGATTCACCCTTCAGTGCTATCGTCGACGATCTGCGAAACCGTATAATTGACTGGAAAGGTCACGCGTTGTCTGGGCTGGGTCCTCTGCTGATGTATGACCTGTTGTCCGTCCGTCGTGACGCACTCGTGAGGGAATTTTTCGTCTATTTGTTCAAAGAGGCTATCATCTGTGTCGTCGAGGAGAAGAAGCGTTCTCTTGGTCGGTTCCTTTCCTCCCCTGCGTTCAATGAATCGACCACCGCCTCCACTACCTCCACCAGCCCGTCAAGAGGTGTCCTACGTCTCAAAGGCCGCATATACGTACGCCATATCAAACGTCTAACGACGAGCACTGCCGGCGACTTGAGCCTTACAATCGAAATGGAGGACGAGCGGCTGGACTCGTTTATTCTGGTCTTCAAAGACCGTTCCTCGCTAGACGCCTGGAGAAGCCAGATCCAATCACTCGTTGCGTTGTTCCAACAGCAGCAATCCAACCCCCAGCCGCCGTCTTTCGACCGTGTGGATATTGAAGAGTTTGGAGGGTCTGCAAAGGCCGCGCGGATGCTGAGCGGTAGCACTGCCTCGACTGCTACGAGTGCCGCGGACAGCCTTCAGGGGTTCACCCGTTCTACCACATCCTCATCGACCTCTCACGGCTCTGCGCCGAGGCAGGTCCAGAACAAGCTGCAGACTCTCGGCGAGGAGGACCCATTGGTCAATTACGATGCACACTCCTCAGGGCTTGTTACCCCTCATGTCTCGTCTGGGCCATCCAATTCGCTCGCACCGCTTCCACATCCCCCCCTTGATCTGATGCTGATCGTCTCTCTTCCACCTCCGAATGCACCACGTAGCACAGCCGCGCTGAAAGTCCGCGTTATCAAAACGTCCCTCGATTTCGTATTGGCGTCCCTAGGAACCAAGGACCGGCTCAGCCTTGTTACTTTTGAGGTCGGAACTGGCGGTCGCGTGAGAAGAACCCCGTATCTATGCGTCGGAAGAATGCAGAGCCGGGAGAGATTACAGAAGTTCATCGACGAGATTGCGCGCTCGGATGAGCCAGGTTTGGAGGACGAGTTCCTCGTCAGGGCCTCCAAGGACGAAAAGACCGACGTCGTGACGGCCGTCAATCATGGTATGCCAGCCAACTCCTACTCCTACTCCACTATGATGGACAACTGACCTTGGCAACAGGCCTGGACGTGGTGTTGCAGCGGAAATCACGCAATCCTGTTTCCGGCATGATCCTTGTCAGCGATGCGGCTGACAGCACGCGACGGGCGCAGATGGACCTTGTGCTCGCTCGTGCGGAAGCGGCCAATATGCCCATCCACTCCTTCGGCTACGGACGATCTCACGATCCTGCCTCGCTTTGGCTGATGTCGAACCACACCAGTGGGACATACACCTTCGTTAAGGACTGGTATGACCTGCGCGGGTGCCTGGCGGGCTGTGTGGGCGGGATGATGTCGATCGGATTGCATAACATGAAGCTGCACATGCGCATCGTCGACACCCAGCGTTTCCGCATTCGCAAGGTGTCCGGCGGACCGACGTCCATCCTGTCCACGGACGGGCAGAACGTCGACATCGACGTGGGCGAGCTGCGGTACGGGGAATGCAAGGAGATGCTGATCGAATGCGAGCTCGACAACTCTGAGACCCGCCGCCTAGCAGCGAACCAGAATGGTAAGCGCACCCTGAACGCGACGGATCAGTTCGTGCAGAGCATGGGCCTGGACTCGTTGACGATCGACGACTCTGCAGATCTCGTGGACGGTATGATGGATCGCATGATCGACGAAGTGCCAGTGTTCGAGGTCGACGGGTCCTTCTACGACCCCGCTGCTGGGAGGCACATTTCTCGTCTCGCCCATCCCGTTCTCCTGACTATCACGCTGCTACCGATGAACCCGTCGACGTCACCGAAGCTGCCCAAACCGTCCGATCCGGTCATCGTGCGGCGTCGGATGGAGCTCCTCGCATCAGA
>JADGIP010000249.1:0-25714 GCA_016618355.2 Astraeus odoratus | reverse complement strand
GGTGCTGCCAACCTTTAAAGCGAGGGCGTACTTATATTTTTGCCGCTGCCTCTCAGTGCGGCTGCCGGGGGCTTCCCGATCGATATTCGGCACTTAAGCCGTTAAATTTTTTATTTCTTCGCCAGTTCCTGGTTAATCATCCAGAGCTCCCGGCGTTCTTCGCTGCTTAAGCCATGGGTGCGCTCGCGAGCTATCAACTCTTCCTGGCGCAACTCAAGCATCGAATCAAACATATGGTTGAGCGAGTCGGTGAACGTTTTTTCTGCAATTTCCTTATCTGCTATATCGTCCCACATCGACAGTTTTTCAAGGGTAGCGGCCTCTTTTGTGCCGCGATAATGCTCTAAAAGTTGTCCGGTGGTCAGACCTGGCTGAGACAAACAAGTGTTGACCAGTTCTGAAAATAAGCCAAGTCCGGGCAACTTTTCGTGGTTCAAACCCGCCAGCGACGGCACTTGCGGAGCAAGCTCGGGGTTTTGCACCAGTAACCCTATCAGTATACGCATGGTTGTGCGTTTTAGCTGAGGCGCGGGGCGAACCGTGCCGTTTTCAGCCTGTTTAGGCATTAAACGTTCAAGCTGGCTGTCATCCAGAATGCCGAGCTTGTTGCCTAACTCCTGACGCAGGTAGATGCGCAGCGTTTCGCCGGGCACCTGGCTGATTAACGGCAGCGCCAGAGTACTGAGCTGCGCGCGCCCGTCAGGGGTACTCAAATCCACCTGCGGCATCAGGCTGTTAAACAGAAACGTGGAGAGCGGCTGTGCCTGCTCCATCCGCGCTTCGAATGCCGCTTTGCCCTCTTTACGCACCAGCGTATCCGGGTCTTCACCGTCGGGCAGGAACATAAAGCGTAGCTGACGTCCGTCGGTCATATACGGCAGCGCGGTTTCCAGCGCTCGCCAGGCGGCGTCGCGTCCGGCTCGGTCACCGTCGTAACAGCAGATGACGTTGTTGGTCACCCTAAACAGCAGTTGAATATGATCGGCAGTGGTGGATGTACCTAACGACGCAACCGCGTAGTTAATGTCGTACTGCGCCAGCGCAACGACGTCCATATAGCCTTCGACGACCAGCAGACGCGGAGGTTCCGCATTGTCCTGCTGCGCCTCATAAAGACCGTACAACTGGCGGCCCTTATGGAAAATATCGGTTTCCGGAGAGTTGAGGTATTTCGGCAGGGCATCACCCAGCACGCGACCACCAAAACCAATTACCCGGCCACGCTTGTCGCGGATCGGGAACATCACCCGTTCACGGAAGCGGTCGTAGCTTCGTCCCTGGTCGTTAGTGACCAGCATGCCTGCGTCGATGAGGGATTTACGATCTTCGCTATTGCCGCCAAAACGCTTTAACACGTTGTCCCAGCCGGGCGGGGCGTAACCAATAGCGAAACGCGCAATCACATCGTCGCTCAGTCCGCGCTTGTTCAGATACTGACGCGCAGGCTCAGCCGCAGAGTGCTTAAGAGACTGTTGGTAAAACGAATTCAGGCCATCCATCAGTTGATACAGCGTTTGCCGCTGATGGCGCTCGATCTGACTTGGCCCACTGCCTGCTTCATACGGCACTTCAAGATTATGCATCGCCGCCAGTTCTTCGACGGTTTCAACGAACTCGAGCTTGTCGTAGTTCATTAAAAAATCGACGGCATTACCGTGTGCGCCACAGCCGAAGCAATGGTAAAACTGCTTTTCACCGTTTACGGTGAAGGAGGGGGTTTTTTCGTTATGGAACGGACAGCACGCATGGTAGTTCTTGCCCTGCTTTTTCAGCTTTACCCGCGCGTCGATGAGATCGACGATGTCGGTTCTGGCGAGCAGGTCATTGATGAAAACGCGTGGGATTCTTCCGGCCATATGCCCCAAAAATTTAAGCGACTTATAAACGAAAACAAGCCGCGCATTCCTTCCGGAAGCACGGCCTTACGACTACTACTCTGTCTGTCAATTGAGGGCGTTGGCCCTCAACAGATTAGTACAGACGAGTACGGCGTGCGTTTTCGCGAGCCAGTTTCTTCGCGTGACGTTTCACAGCGGAAGCTTTAGCGCGCTTACGTTCGGTCGTTGGTTTTTCATAAAACTCACGACGACGAACTTCAGCCAGAACACCTGCTTTCTCGCATGAACGTTTGAAGCGACGCAGTGCTACGTCGAACGGCTCGTTTTCACGTACTTTAATTACCGGCATGTAACTCTCACCTTTAATAAATTCGGTTTGCCGCTGGCATCAACGCCAGCTTATTTCAAAATGGTGCGGAATTTTACTGCAAATGCTGCTGCTTTGTAAAGCACCGATGCGATTTTGAAAGGGACTTTAATAAGGGTGATGAGTATACACGAGCCTTCTTCCTGGGGCGAACAAAGTTTTACATCAACCCGCCCAGGCTCTACACTGCGCGGTATTGAAACGAGGTAAAACAAGTCATGCGTGTACTGGGTATTGAAACATCCTGCGATGAAACCGGCATCGCCATTTACGACGACGAAAAAGGGCTTCTGGCCAACCAGCTGTATAGTCAGGTGAAATTGCACGCTGACTACGGCGGCGTCGTACCTGAACTGGCCTCTCGTGACCACGTGCGTAAAACGGTTCCCCTGATTCAGGCGGCGCTGAAAGAGGCCGGATTAAGCTCAACCGATATTGACGCCGTAGCCTATACCGCAGGGCCGGGTCTGGTCGGTGCGCTGCTGGTCGGCGCGACGGTAGGGCGTTCGCTGGCCTTCGCGTGGGACGTTCCCGCCATTCCGGTTCACCACATGGAAGGGCATCTTCTGGCACCGATGCTGGAAGAGAATCCGCCCGAATTCCCGTTCGTGGCGCTGCTGGTCTCCGGTGGGCATACCCAGCTGATTAGCGTAACGGGTATTGGCAAGTACGAGCTGCTGGGCGAGTCGATCGACGACGCCGCCGGTGAAGCGTTCGACAAAACCGCCAAGCTGCTGGGCCTGGATTACCCAGGCGGCCCGATGCTCTCTAAAATGGCGTCGCAGGGAACGGAAGGGCGCTTTGTTTTCCCGCGCCCGATGACCGACCGTCCGGGGCTGGACTTCAGCTTCTCCGGGCTGAAAACCTTCGCGGCCAACACGATCCGCAATAACGACGACAGCGACCAGACCCGCGCCGATATCGCCCGCGCGTTTGAAGACGCGGTGGTGGATACGCTGATGATCAAGTGCAAGCGCGCGCTGGATCAGACCGGGTTTAAGCGTCTGGTGATGGCGGGCGGCGTCAGCGCCAACCGCACGCTGCGCGCGAAGCTTGCGGAGATGATGCAAAAGCGTCGCGGGGAAGTGTTCTACGCGCGTCCGGAATTCTGTACCGATAACGGGGCGATGATCGCCTACGCCGGTATGGTGCGCCTGAATGCGGGGGCAACGTCCGACCTGAGCGTGTCCGTGCGTCCGCGCTGGCCGCTGGCGGAACTGCCTGAGGCGTAACCCCCTCACCCTAACCCTCTCCCCACAGGGGAGAGGGAAATTTACGACTACACCCGCAGCATCCCTTTCTCTTCCAGAAACGCAATAATCGTCCCCAGACCGTCACCCGCCTTCAGGTTGGTAAAGGTCCACGGGCGCTCGCCGCGCATGCGGTTGGTATCACGCTCCATCACCTCCAGCGACGCACCGACGTACGGCGCGAGGTCGGTTTTGTTGATCACCAGAAAATCGGATTTGGTGATCCCCGGTCCGCCCTTGCGCGGGATTTTTTCCCCTTCGGCCACGTCGATCACGTAAATAGTCAGGTCCGCCAGCTCCGGGCTGAAGGTCGCGCTCAGGTTGTCGCCGCCGCTTTCAACGAAGATCAGATCCAGATTACCGAACTTCTCGCTGAGTGCTTCTACCGCCGCGAGGTTCATTGAGGCATCTTCGCGGATGGCGGTATGCGGGCAGCCGCCCGTCTCCACGCCCACGATGCGCTCCGGCTCAAGCGCGCCCGCCTCGGTGAGGATGCGCTGATCCTCTTTGGTGTAGATATCATTGGTCACCACCGCCAGATGGTACGTGTCGCGCATCGCCTTGCAGAGCGCTTCCAGCAGGGCGGTTTTGCCCGAGCCTACCGGGCCGCCCACGCCAACGCGCAGGGGATGTTTGTAATCAGCCATGTTGACTCCTCAGGAACGGAATAGTCGTGAATATTGTGTTTCGTGGCGCGCGGAGGCGATAGCCGACAGTGGCGTAGCTGCCCCCAGCGCGTCGTCGCCACGTAAAAATGCCTGTTCAAACCCGGCGGCAAAATGGTCGCTCAGCTCGATAATCAGCTGCTGCGCCGCCTGCTGTCCGAAGGGGACGAGCTTGACGCCCGCCATCACCGCGCTCTCTATCCAGCTGTAGCCGAGGCTCAGCGCCAGCTCGCGCGCGCCAATGCCCCAGCGCACGCCGAGCCACGCCATGCCGCAGAGCTGGCTCTGCGCAAACAGCGGCTGCCACTCTGGCGGGCAGTTCGGCTCCCAGCTTTTAATCAGGCGCGTAAAGGCCGCGCCACGGTTGCGCTCCTCTTCGCGCAGCTCGCGCGTTTCCCGGCAGGCGAGCAAATATGCCGTCCAGCGTTTTGCTGCCGCGACGTCCTGCTGTTCGCAGGCCCGGAACAGCCGGATAAACATCGGCAGATCGACGCAGAAAAAGCTCTGCTCCATCTGCTGGATCTGCCAGCGCCTGAAGGCGTCGGTGCTCGTAACCCAGCCCGCCTCTACGGCCCACTCCAGCCCCTGCGACCAGGTAAACGACCCGACCGGCAGGCTGCTGCTGGAGAGCTGCATCAGGCGCAGCCACTGGCGGGCGTGCTCCATCAGCTCATCAGCGCCAGCAGGGCGGAGACAATCAGCCCGCCGCCGAAGGTTTTACGCAGCCCGTCGTGACGGCGCAGCAGCAAGCCTGCGGCGAAACTGGCGCCCAGCACCGTCGCGCTGGCCAGCATAAAACCGCAGGTGAACAGCCAGAAGCTGTGGCCAGACATCTCCACGCCGTGCGCCCAGCCGTGGAACATCGCCAGGGCAGGCACCGCCAGCAGCAGGCGGTTTTCGGTTTTAAACATCATCACGCCGCAGACCGCCAGCGAGGCGATAATCAGCATCTCCATGCCGCTGAAGCCGCCGAGCAGGCTGCCCGCAATGGCACCAACAAGCATCATGCCGAGGGTGGCAAACGGCAGCAGGAGCTTGCGGCCGCTCAGGGCAGACAGCACGCCAGCCCCGGTCAGCATCAGCAGGTGATCCAGCCCGGTCAGCGGGTGGAGAAAACCGGCCTGAAAGCTGTCGGCGCCGTGGCCGGGATGCGCGAGCGCGGGAACGGAAAAAGCCAGCAGTAACAGCGGTAAATACTTACGCATGATTGATCCTTAATGTGAATGAGCGTGAGAGTGACTGTGGGCATCGCTGGCGTAAGCGCCCGCTTCCGGTTCAAACGGCAGGCTGGCGAAGGTTACCTCCAGCCCGAACTGGAGCAGCATGTCGTCGAGAACGTGATCGTGGTGATAACGCAGCTCGCCGGGCATGACCTGCAGCGGTACGTGGCGGTTGCCCAGGTGGTAGCAGGCGCGGGCGAGCAGGAACGGATCGGCGCAGCGCACCACGGAAACCGACTCCGGGGCGGCGATCACTTCGATCACTTCGCTGCCGTCGTCGGTGGTCAACAGGTCGCCCCCGCGCAGCAGCAGGCCGCGCGGCAGCATCAGTCCGGCTTCGCGCCCGTCGTTAAGCGCCACGCGAGCGCGGCTTTTCACCCGCACGTCAATCGGCAGCGTGACGCTGGCGGTAGTCGGATGCGCGTGGTCCAGGCGTTGGGTCAAATAGATCATCTTCACTCCTCAAAACAGGAAATAGCGTTGCGCCATCGGCAGAACGTCGGCCGGTTCGCTGGTAATCAGTTCACCGTCGACGCGCACCTCGTAGGTTTGCGAATCGACGGTGATGTTCGGTTGCAGAGCGTTATGGATCATGTCGGCCTTTTTCACCGTCCGGCAGCCTTTTACCACCGCCGTGGCGCTCTGCAGGCTGAGCTGCTGCGGGATGCCGTTCGCGTGGGCCGCCTGAGAAACAAACGTCAGCCGCGTGGCGTGGCGTGCTGCGCCCAGCGCGCCAAACATCGGGCGGTAATGCACTGGCTGCGGCGTGGGGATCGAGGCGTTGATGTCGCCCATCGGCGCGCAGGCGATCATCCCGCCTTTGACGATGGTGGCCGGTTTTACGCCAAAGAAGGCGGGGGACCAGACCACCAGATCCGCCAGCTTGCCCGCCTCAATCGAGCCCACTTCATGGGCGATGCCGTGGGTCAGCGCCGGGTTAATGGTGTATTTGGCGACATAGCGCTTCACCCGGAAGTTGTCGTTATCGCCCGTCTCTTCCGGCAGCGCGCCGCGCTGGACCTTCATGCGATGCGCCACCTGCCAGGTGCGGATAATCACTTCCCCGACGCGGCCCATGGCCTGGGAGTCTGACGAGGTGAGCGAAAACGCGCCGATATCGTGCAGCACGTCTTCCGCGGCGATAGTCTCCCGGCGAATGCGGGATTCGGCAAACGCCACGTCCTCGGCGATATCCGGGTCAAGGTGATGGCAAACCATCAGCATGTCGAGGTGCTCGTCGATGGTGTTCACCGTGTAGGGCAAGGTCGGGTTGGTGGAAGAGGGCAGAATATTCGGGTGCGCGCAGGCGGTGATGATATCCGGCGCGTGGCCGCCGCCCGCGCCTTCGGTGTGGAAGGTGTGGATGGTGCGCCCGCCGATGGCCGCCAGCGTGTCTTCGACAAACCCGGACTCGTTCAGCGTGTCGCTGTGCAGCGCCACCTGAATATCCATCTCTTCGGCCACCTCCAGCGAGCAGTTAATCGCCGCGGGCGTCGCGCCCCAGTCTTCGTGGATCTTCAGCCCGATGGCGCCGGCGGCGATCTGCTCGCGCAGGGCATCCGGGTTGGAGCCGTTACCTTTGCCGAGCAGACCGATATTCACCGGCAGCGTATCGGCAGCCTGCAGCATGCGGGCGATATACCACGGCCCCGGCGTGCAGGTGGTGGCGTTGGTGCCCGCCGCCGGTCCGGTGCCGCCGCCAATCATGGTGGTGACCCCGGAGACCAGCGCCTCTTCCGCCTGCTGAGGGCAGATCCAGTGGATGTGGGTGTCGATCCCGCCTGCGGTGACGATCTTCCCTTCTGCGGCGATGACTTCGGTTGCGGCACCAATCGGGATCGTCACGCCGGGCTGAATGTCCGGGTTACCGGCTTTACCCACGGCAAAAATCCGCCCGTTCCTGACGCCGATATCGGCCTTCACGATCCCCCAGTGATCGACGATCAGCGCGTTGGTGAGAACCAGATCCACGCAGCCGTCAGCGGTCATCTGCCCCTGGCCCATGCCGTCGCGGATCACCTTCCCGCCGCCGAACTTGACCTCTTCGCCGTAGACCGTGAGATCGTCTTCCACTTCGATCCACAGCTCGCTGTCCGCCAGCCGCACCTTATCCCCGGTGGTGGGGCCGAACATGTCGGCATACGCCTGACGTGAAATTTCAGCCATGTTTCACCTCGCCCATGACCTCGCCGCGAAAGCCAAAAATGCGCTGCGCGCCCGTCACCTGCACCAGCGTCACCTCTCGCTTCTGGCCTGGCTCGAAGCGCACGGCGGTACCCGCCGGAATGTTCAGCCGGTAGCCCCTGGTGGCTTCGCGATCAAACTTCAGCGCCGGGTTGACCTCGTAAAAGTGGTAGTGCGATCCGACCTGGATCGGCCTGTCGCCGTGGTTTTCAACAACAACACTTTGGGCTTCACGCCCGACGTTGATCGCAATAGTGCCGGGCTGGATCTGGTATTCACCTGGGATCATCACGTGCTCCTTACACGATCGGGTTGTGGACGGTGACGAGCTTGGAGCCGTCCGGGAAGGTGGCTTCCACCTGAATATCCGGGATCATCTCCGGCACGCCCTCCATCACCTGATCGCGCGTCAGGACGTGGCGGCCCGCCTCCATCAGCGCGGCGACGGTTTCGCCGTCGCGCGCGCCTTCCATGATGAAGGCGCTGATCAACGCGACCGATTCCGGGTAGTTGAGCTTTACCCCGCGCGCAAGGCGGCGTTCGGCAACCAGCGCGGCGGTAAACAGCAACAGCTTGTCTTTTTCTCTGGGGGTCAGTTCCATAACGTTTCTCTTATGTCTGCCAGATGCGCGGCGAACAGGCGGTTTTGGTGGTGAGAAGCGGGCGAAGCGACTGCCAGATGTCGCGCATCGCCCGCTGGCAAATCAGGTTGTCGTGGGAGAGAAAACGCACCGACAGCAGATCGTCGGTGAGCGTTGCCCCCGCAAAATGGTCCAGAGGCGCGAGCAGCGCGCGCACCGTGTCGAGATGTTCTTCCCGGGCCGGATAGAACAGCAGGGTGCCGATCCACGGGTGTCCGGCAACGGGCGTGAGATCGCCGTCGCCGAGGTGCTGGCGCTCTATCAGGCGCGGTTCGTCATCCACCCACACCTCAAGGCGGCTCTCCAGCGTGCCGTGGCTGAAGGTCTCACCGATTACCGGGCGGCCCAGGCAGTACAGCTCCCACGCCAGCAGCGTGCTGGAAGCCTTAAGGTGGAAGACGGAACGCAGCGCGGCGTTCGCGCCGGGAAAGATAATGGTGTCCTGCGGCAGCCACTCCAGCGTGGCGTTTTCATCAAGATAAAAGTGCTGGCTCAGACGCGCCTGCGGGCCGCTGCTGCGGTAGAACTTGCTGGCGCCGGGCATGGTGATAAGCGCGTGGCTTTTGGCATCGAGCCGAACGGAAATATCCAGCGTATCGCCGCCCACGACGCCGCCGGGCGGGTGCAGCAGATAGATGTGGCAGGTTTTTCCTTCGGGATAAAACGGACGTTGTACGGTGAGCGGCCCGACGTGTCGAGCGGAACGCAGGAGGGTTTTCTCAGGGGTGTGACAAAACTGCAGGGCAAGCGACGCCTGCCAGCCTTTATACGTATTATCAGTGACCTGAGCTGCTAACATGCTGCTTCCATCTGCGCATCATCGGGGTCGTTTCAGTATGCCCTGGCGGAAATGAAGGCTGTCATATGAGTCGCTTATGGATAGAGGAAATTAAAAAGCACGGCCCGGGGCCGTGCTCTGTGTGAAGCATGACGATCCTATTTCAGGTGGTCATGCAATGCTGCACCTGCCTGCTCAAGGGCGACTTTAACCGTTGGCTCCTGGCTCAGCGGGTTAAGCAGGCCGTAATCGTGGATCATGCCGTTATAGCGCGTGACGGTCACCGGGACGCCAGCCGCATCCAGTTTACGCCCGAATGCTTCACCTTCATCCCGCAGAACGTCCAGCTCAGCTGTCTGAATCAGCGTCTCCGGGAAGCCTTTCAACTGTGCAGTGCTGGCGCGAAGCGGAGAGGCAAGGATATTGTTACGATCGGCAGCGCTGGTGGTGTAGTTGTCCCAGAACCATTTCATCATGTTTTTTGACAGGAAGTAGCCATTTTCGAACTGGTGATAGGAAGCCGTATCAAAGCTGGCGTCCGTCACTGGCCAGAGCATCACGTTGTAGCGAATTTTTGGCCCATTAAACTGTTTGGCCTGCAACGCTACTGAAGCCACCATGTTGCCGCCCACGCTGTTACCAACCAGGCCCAGACGGCTGCCGTCCACGCCAATTTCCTGGCCGTGCTCGGCTACCCATTTTGTCGCTTCATAGGCCTGATTGATTGCCACCGGGAAATGGGCTTCAGGTGACGGTGTGTAATCAACGTAAACCGCTGCGGCACCAGATGCACGAACCAGATCGCGGATTAAACGTTCGTGGGTTGGAAAATCACCCAGCACCCAACCGCCACCGTGGAAGAACATAAATACCGGGAGCGTACCGGCAGCATGTTCAGGCTTCACAATTTTAAGGGCGATCGTCTGGCCATTGACCTGGATCGTTTTTTCAGTCACCTGAGCGGGCGGCAATTTTGCTCCTTGCTGTGCTCCGATCAGTACCTGGCGGGCCTCCTGCGGGGTCATCTGTTCCATCGGTTTCCCTTTGCCAGCATTCAGGACATCAAGAAATGCCTGTACGCCTGCGGTCGGGGCTGGAGTATTGGTGGTTTGAGCGGATGCCGCGGCTGACGCGAAGACGGAAGAAATCAGGATGGCGGTTAATGTTTTCATGGTGGTACCCCTTTTAACGTATTTGATTGGATAACTAAATAGTGCGCTACTTAGTTGTTGTTGTAATACTTGCGCGCAAGATACTTTTAGTCAAACATTATTTATAATTTTTTTTAGACAACAGATTCAGGGTTGATAGAAAAATGAAAGAAAACAAAACACTAGATGATTTATTGTGCTTCTCGCTGTACTCGGTCACCAATGCGTTCGTGCGCCAGTATCGCCCCCTGCTGCAGGAGATGGATCTGACCTATCCGCAATTTGTTGTTTTGATGGCGCTTTATGAGAAAGACAACATCCCGCTTCGCGATCTCAGCGATAAAACCTATTTTGATTCAGGCACATTGACCCCGCTGGTTCAGAAGCTTGAGGCAAAAGGTTTTCTCAACCGTATCGCGGTTGTGGGGGATGAAAGGATGAAAAATGTCGTATTGACCGATAAGGCGAAAGAACTGAAAAAGCAGGTGATGGCGCTGCCGGACCAGATTCGCTGCAGCATGCGGATGAATGATGATGAACTGGAAATGCTAAAAAAACTCTCCCGAACGCTGCTGGAAGATTTGTAAGCGCACTTCGGTGGGGGTGAACCCACCGAAGCGATGTGTCGTTACCGGTAGTCCTCCGCATCCACATCATACCCGGACGGCTCCCAGCGGATCGCCAGCAATGACGCCAGACCGATAAACGGCGCCAGCGCAATCACCCAGAACACGGCGGTGTCGAGAGACGCGACCAGCAGCGGGAACAGAAACAGCGACAGCGTGGAGCTGCTGCGCATCAGCGTCTGGTTGAGACCCACGCCCACGCCGCGCAGCGAGGTCGGGTAGCTCAGCGAGGCGAACGTCATGGTATGCGCGCCCGGGCCAAATCCCTGACCGAACAGGAAAAGCGCCAGCATCGCCACGGCAAGCACCCCTTCAGAAGCACCGTCCGGTCGACCAATCAGCGCCAGCCCCAGCAACGCCACAAGCTGACAGGCGTAACCCGCCAGCGACATCCGCCACGCGCCGAAGCGCGGCACGTAGCGCACCGCCAGTAATCCGCCGATAAACGCAAACAGCAGGTTCAGCGCCAGCGAGATCACAATAGTGGTCAGCATAGACTGCACGAAGAAGCTTGAAATAATCACCGGCAGGCCAAAGGCCACGGCGTTATAGGCGAATGAGGAGACGACGGACAGCAGCGTGGCGAGCGTGGTACGCCGCAGATAGATGCCGCGGAACAGGTTCAGATAGTTCGACCATTTGGCTTTATTCACGACAGGCGCAGGCTGGGTGAGCGCATCCTGCGGGACGTGAACGTTAATATTGTACGACTGCCGCAAAATGGACGCCGCCTCTTTCAGGTTGCCCTGATTCGCCGCCCAGACCGGCGATTCGCTCATATAGCGGCTGCGGATGGCGATAATCACCAGCGCGGGTACCGCGCCAAAGCCGAGAATCAAACGCCAGAGCCAGTCGCTGTGGCTTTCCGGCAGCACGGCATAGAAAAAGAGAACCAGAAGGTAAGAGATGCTGATCGCCGCATACCAGGTAGGGCACCACATCGCGACGCTGGAGGCCTTATTGCCCGGCCCTTTCAGCCTGGCAAACTCGCTCAGGAACGCCATCGCCACGGGAAGGTCGATCCCCACGCCAAGGCCCATCACAAAGCGCGCGCCCGCCAGCACATATTCATTCGGGGCCAGCGCGCAGGCGATAGCGGCGACGACAAAGAATACCATGTCGGCCATAAAGACGCGGTAGCGCCCGATTTTATCCGTGAGGTAACCGCCGAGCAGCGCCCCGACAATCGCACCAAAGGTAATCGCCGAGGCCACCATGCCGGTACCGGCGGGCGTCAGGTTAAATTCGCGGGTAATGTCTTTAATGCCGAACGCCAGCGCGCCTAGATCGTAGGCATCGAGGAAAATCCCGCCCAGAGCGATACCGACCACGATCCGGGCGTTAGCCCGGCCCTGTGAGCCGTCATTAACGAGACGTGAAACGTCCGATGCACTGCGCACCCACTGAATGTCGCCATCAGGGGGAATTCCTGCCGTTGAAAGGGGAGTTGTGTCTGTGATTTCTGCCATTTTCTTTTTGTGTGGTTGTGTTGTGTCTCTAACAGTTACCACAGGCAGAAGGTGACAAAAATCACATTTGGTTATAAGGCATAACTAACCGCCTACTCGGGATCTTTTTTCTTTCGCTTGAGCTTCGTCCAGATCTTCGTTTCCTGGCGTCGCCACAGGCGCTGGATATTGTCGTGATGACGCAGCAGGATCAGGCAGGAGAGCATCGATACCGGGAAGGTGAACTGCGGTTTAAACCACCAGACGTAAAACGGGGCGATCAGCGCGCTGACGATGGCACCCAGCGACGAATAGCCGCTCAGCAGAATGGTCAGCAGCCAGGTCCCGGCCATGACGCCGGTTAAGTCCCATCCGATGGGCGCGATGGCACCAAAAGCGGTCGCCACCCCTTTGCCGCCTTTAAAGCCGAAGAATACGGGCCAGATATGGCCGACGCAGGCGGCGATGGCGATGAGCCCCAGCCAGAACGGCGTGACGCCTAACGCATAGGCGCCCCAGACGGGTAGCATCCCCTTCAGAACATCAAAAATCAAAACCGCTACGGCTGCTCCCTTGCCGCCAATTCGAAGCACGTTGGTCGCTCCCGGATTCCCGGAACCACTTTCACGCGGGTCAGGTAACCCGGCAATGCGGCAGACCAGAATGGCGCTGGAGATTGAGCCGCAAAGATAGGCGAGGAGGATCATTCCAGGCGCGATTGCACTCATAACGCTGTTCCGTTTTGAAAATGTATCTGTATTCTCAGCATCTGTGGATAATACGCATAATTCGCCGGAAGTGGTATCCGGTTTAGCCAAAAAGCAGGCAGGTCGTGATGGATATTGTATTTATAGAGCAGCTTTCGGTAATCACCACAATTGGTGTTTACGACTGGGAACAGACCATCGAGCAGAAACTGGTATTCGATATCGAAATGGGATGGGATAACCGCAAATCGGCAAAAAGCGATGACGTGAATGACTGTCTGAGCTATGCCGACATCAGCGAAGCGGTGATCGGCCACGTGGAAGGACAGCGTTTTGCGCTGGTGGAACGGGTGGCGGAAGAGGTGGCGGATCTGCTGCTGACCAAATTCAACTCACCGTGGGTACGCATTAAGCTGAGCAAGCCGGGGGCAGTGGCGCGCGCGGCCAACGTAGGCGTGATTATCGAGCGTGGCACAAATCTGAAAGGAAAGATTTAACGTCATAATTGCTAAACCATTTTAGGTTATATCGGTCTTAAGGCTGTATCTTTCACGGTAGCCGTTAGGGGCGACCGTTTTTTTATATCTTTTTTAGGGGTTTATAGATGAGCGATATGCACTCGCTGCTGGTGGCGGCAATTCTGGGTGTGGTCGAAGGATTGACGGAGTTTTTGCCGGTTTCCAGTACGGGCCATATGATTATCGTTGGCCATCTGCTGGGCTTCGAAGGCGATACCGCAAAGACGTTTGAGGTGGTAATTCAGCTGGGCTCGATTCTGGCGGTGGTGGTGATGTTCTGGCGTCGCCTGTTTGGCCTGATCGGCATCCATTTTGGCCGTCTGCCGCAGCGTGAAGGAGAGGGCAAAGGCCGCCTGACGCTGATTCACATCCTGCTCGGGATGATCCCGGCGGTGGTATTGGGGCTGGTATTCCACGACACCATTAAATCGCTGTTTAACCCGATTAACGTCATGTACGCGCTGGTGGTGGGCGGTTTCCTGCTGATTGCCGCGGAAGTGCTGAAGCCAAAAGTCCCGCGTGCGGAAGGCCTGGACGATATGACCTATCGTCAGGCGTTTATCATTGGCTGCTTCCAGTGTCTGGCACTGTGGCCGGGCTTCTCCCGTTCAGGTGCGACCATTTCAGGCGGGATGCTGATGGGCGTGAGCCGCTATGCGGCGTCCGAATTCTCGTTCCTGCTGGCGGTGCCGATGATGATGGGCGCCACCGCGCTGGACCTTTACAAAAGCATTGGCTTCCTGACCACAGGTGATATTCCGATGTTTGCCGTGGGCTTTATCACCGCCTTTATCGTGGCGCTGATTGCCATCAAAACCTTCCTGCAGCTGATTAAGCGTATCTCGTTTATTCCGTTCGCGATCTACCGCTTTATCGTCGCGGCTGCGGTGTACGTGGTCTTCTTCTGATAACCGATTGCCCTCACTCTTTCGGCTGAGGGCAACGCTTTTCCTTCCACGCGGTAACCGCGTCAATCCGCCGTTTGGTTAGCTCCTCGCGAATCTCCGGGCCTTTAAATCCTGCCTCAACCACGTCTTTCGTTGGCACCGCTTTTGCGACTTCCCACGCTTCGCGCAGCAAACGCCCCTGGGGATAATCGGACGCTTCAAACCCGGTGCGACCGCGCACGTCCGCTTCGCTGGTGAGCGCAATCTGCTCCACGCGCTGCGGCTTGCGCCAGGCGTCGATATTATCGAACAGCTTCACGATGGTTGCGGGCTTCAGGATCGGGAAGGTATGGATCAGGTCGTGGAACTCGGCGACCAGCTTTGCCAGATCGCGGATGTCATTCGGCACGCGCAGACGCTGGCAGAGCCCGTCAACCAGCTTCACCCCCGCCGGACCGTGCCCGTGATGGCGCGGCCAGAACTCTTTCGGCGTTAAGCCTTTGCCGAGATCGTGGCACAAGGTGGAAAAACGTACGTCCACCTCAGGGCTGAGCATGGCGGCCATGCTCAGCGTCATCAGCGTGTGCACGCCGGTATCAATTTCGGGATGCCATTTCGCCGGTGCGGGCACGCCAAACAGCGCGTCGATTTCCGGGAACAGCACCTTCAGCGCGCCGCAGTCGCGCAGAACCTGGAAAAAGACCTGCGGGTTGCGGGTGGTGAGGGCATTTTCCGTCTCTTTCCAGACGCGCTCCGGCGTCAGGTGTTCCAGCTCGCCCGCCTCGGTCATGGCCGTCATCAACGCCATCGTCTCATCCGCAATACGGAAGCTCAGATGCGCGTAACGCGCGGCAAAACGCGCCACGCGCAGCACGCGGAGCGGATCTTCAGAAAATGCCGGGGAGACGTGACGCAAAAGACGATCGCGCAGGTCGTCCTGCCCGCCGTAGGCGTCGATGATATGGCCGTTTTCGTCCTGGGCCAGGGCGTTAATGGTGAGATCGCGGCGCAGCAGATCCTGCTCCAGCGTCACATCCGGCGCGGCGTAGCAGGTGAAGCCCGTATAACCGGAACCGGATTTCCGTTCGGTACGCGCCAGGGCGTACTCTTCCCGGCTTTTCGGATGCAGGAACACGGGAAAATCGCGGCCTACCTGCTGGTAGCCCGCGTCGAGCATCTCTTCCGGGGTGGCGCCCACCACCACCCAGTCTTTATCTTTGACCGGCAGACCTAACAACGCATCACGTACCGCACCACCGACCAGATAACTCTTCACGCCCAACTCTCCCGTTTTCTCTTTTCCAGAATGATACGTAAGTCTGGCAGAGAAGACGAATTAGTTCATCCAGCGATCTTTACGCTTACGGCTTGGGATCAGATGTGGCAGAACCAGACCCAGCACCAGACCAACGCCCAGCACGCCGCCACCATACATAAACCACTGCATGATAATGGTGCGCTGTTTGTCATCAAGCTGCAGGTTCGCGGCGTTCACTTTTTTCTGCGCGACGATCAGCTCGTTTTTGAGCTTTTGATTCTCTTCTTTCAGACCGTTGATCACGCCGTCGCTCTGCGCCACTTTCTGCTGCATTTCAGCGGTGCGCTGGTTCCAGGTCCCGTCAATGTTGTTCAGCTTGTCGGTCAGGGTCTTCACCTGGTTTTCTAGATCCGGCACGCGGGTGCGCAGGCTTGGCACGGTGCTCAGCTCTTTCATTGGGATCCAGGAGGTACGGCCGGAACTGTCGCGAACCTGACCGTAATTGGTCTCCGCGTTGGTCTGCAACAGGGTGACTTCCTCGCCGGCATTCACCGTGCCCACGAGGCGATAATTATCTCCGGGGCCACTGCGCACCCAGGTGTTAAGTTCGTCAGAAACGTAACGCTTCTCTTCAGCGTGCACTGCGGTTGCGGCGCTAAAAGCGAGTAAAGTAAGTCCAATCAGGCGTAATTTAAGCATCATTAGTCGTTATTTTCATAAAAAGTGGAACGATAGTAGTGGCAACAGTGTCTCTACGCAAAGCATTCATCAGCAATCAGAATCATCTGTGTCACGACTCTACACATTTACGCCCGACAAATTGCTCATTGCATGGCAATTTGGCGCAAAATACTATGTACTGACAAATAAATGGCGAGGAAGTTCGCCCTCATTGACGCGTCTGTGACGCCCGCAAAAGTACAAGGCTATGGCTCAGGAAATCGAATTAAAATTTATCGTCGAAAAAGACAGCGTTGACGCGCTCCGTCAGCATCTGAATACGCTCTCCGGCGAGCACCATGAACCCGTACCGTTGCTCAACATCTACTATGAAACGCCGGACAACTGGCTGCGCAACCACGATATGGGGCTGCGTATCCGCGGCGCGAACGGACGCTACGAGATGACGATGAAAATCGCCGGCCGCGTGGTCGGCGGTTTGCATCAGCGCCCGGAATACAATATCGACATCAGTAAGCCAGAACTTGAGCTGGAACGTTTCCCGGCGGAAGTCTGGCCGGAAGGCGAACTGCCCGCCACGCTGGCAGGGCAGGTGCAGCCGCTGTTCAGCACCGATTTCGCTCGCGAGAAATGGCTGGTGACGGAAGGCAAGAGCCGCATTGAAATCGCGCTGGATTTAGGCGAGGTGAAGGCGGGTGAGTTCCAGGAACCGATCTGCGAGCTGGAGCTGGAACTTCTGGAAGGGGATGCGAGCGACGTGCTGAAGCTGGCGCGCAAGCTGGTAAGCCAGCCGGGTTTACGTCAGGGCAGCTTGAGCAAAGCGGCGCGCGGCTACCACCTGGCTGCCGGAAATGCGCCACGCGTGCTGAGAGAGACTCCGATTTTGCGCGTCGTCCCGAAAGCCAGCATTGAGCAGGGCATGGAAGCGGCGCTGGAGCTGGCGCTCTCCCAATGGCAGTACCATGAAGAACTGTGGGCGCGTAACGTCAAAAATGCCAAAAAACAGGTGCTGGCCGCGATTGGTCTGGTGCGTCATACCCTGACGCTGTTTGGCGGTATCGTACCGCGTAAAGCTAGCGCTCACTTACGCGATCTGCTGACCCAGACCGAAACGCTGCTGCTTTCCGACGTGTCGGCGCAAACCGCGCTTTATAGCCCGCAAAATGCCGCGGCAAAACTGGCGCTGACCGAGTTTCTGGTGACGCGCGGCTGGCGCGTCTTCCTCGATGCAAAAGCGCAGACCAAAATCGCGGACAACTTTAAACGCTTCGCGGATATCCATCTTTCCCGCCACGCCGCCGAGCTGAGAACCACCTTCGCGCATCCGCTGGGCGACCAGTATGGCGACCAGCTTCCCCGCCTGGCGCGTAATATCGACAGCATGTTGCTTCTGTCGGGAGCGTACGAGGGCGTGAAGGCGCAGGCCTGGCTGGAGAACTGGCAGGGGCTTAAGCATGCCATTGAGACCCGTCAGCAGATTGAGATCGAGCATTTCCGCAACGAAGCCATTTCGCAGGATCCATACTGGCTGCACAGCGGAAAACGTTAATTCTGGCAAGGAACCCCTGATATGCCGCTTTCTTCGCAGTTACAGCAGCACTGGCAAACCGTTTGCGAACGTCTGCCCGAGTCGTTACCCGCGTCATCGTTAAGCGAGCAGGCGAAAAGCGTGCTCACGTTCAGTGATTTTGTGCAGGAGAGCGTCAGCGCCAATCCTGACTGGCTGGCAGAGCTGGAAAGCGCGCCGCCGCAGGCTGACGAGTGGCGGCACTATGCTGGCTGGCTGCAAACCGCGCTGGCAGAGGTGGCGGATGAAGCCACGCTGATGCGCGTCCTGCGCCAGTTCCGCCGCCGGGTGATGGTGCGCATTGCCTGGGCGCAGGCGCTGGATCTGGTGAGTGAAGAGAGCACCTTGCAGCAGCTGAGCGAGCTGGCGCAGACGCTGATTGTCGCCGCGCGGGACTGGCTCTACGCCGCCTGCTGTAAAGAGTGGGGCACGCCGTGCAGCGAAGAAGGGGTTCCGCAGCCGCTGTTGATTCTGGGGATGGGCAAGCTGGGCGGCTGCGAGCTGAACTTCTCCTCGGATATCGACCTGATCTTTGCCTGGCCGGAGAATGGCGCCACGCGAGGCGGTCGTCGCGAGCTGGATAACGCCCAGTTCTTTACCCGACTCGGGCAGCGTCTGATTAAGGCGCTGGACCAGCCTACGCAGGACGGCTTTGTTTACCGCGTGGACATGCGCCTGCGCCCGTTTGGCGACAGCGGCCCGCTGGTACTGAGCTTCGCCGCGCTGGAAGATTATTACCAGGAGCAGGGGCGCGACTGGGAGCGTTACGCGATGGTCAAAGCGCGGATCATGGGCGACAGCGACGACGCCTACGCCAACGAGCTGCGCGCCATGCTGCGCCCGTTCGTGTTCCGCCGTTACATCGACTTTAGCGTGATCCAGTCCCTGCGCAATATGAAAGGGATGATCGCCCGCGAGGTGCGTCGTCGCGGTCTGAAGGACAACATCAAGCTTGGCGCGGGCGGCATCCGCGAAATCGAATTTATCGTTCAGGTCTTCCAGCTGATCCGCGGCGGGCGCGAGCCGTCGCTGCAGTCCCGCTCGCTGCTGCCGACGCTGAGCGCCATTGAGCAACTGCATTTGCTTCCGGACGGCGACGCGCAAACCCTGCGCGAGGCCTATCTGTTCCTGCGCCGTCTGGAAAACCTGCTGCAAAGCATTAACGACGAACAGACCCAGACCCTACCGGGGGATGACCTTAACCGGGCGCGTCTGGCCTGGGGCATGCGGGTGGATGACTGGTCAACGTTGACCGAACGGCTGGATGCCCATATGGCAGGCGTTCGCCGCATCTTTAACGATCTTATTGGTGACGACGAAAGTGAATCGCCGGACGATGCGCTCTCCGAGCACTGGCGCGAACTGTGGCAGGACGCGCTCCAGGAAGATGACACCACACCGGTGCTGGCGCACTTAAGCGACGACGCCCGCCATCGCGTGGTGGCCTTGATTGCCGATTTCCGCCTTGAGCTGAACAAGCGCGCCATTGGGCCGCGCGGTCGTCAGGTGCTGGATCATCTGATGCCGCACCTGCTGAGCGAGGTCTGCTCCCGCGAGGATGCGCCGGTGCCGCTGTCGCGCATGATGCCGCTGCTGAGCGGGATTATCACGCGTACCACCTATCTTGAACTGCTGAGCGAGTTTCCCGGCGCGCTGAAACACCTGATTTCCCTCTGCGCCGCGTCGCCGATGGTAGCCAACAAGCTGGCGCGATACCCACTGCTGCTGGACGAACTGCTTGACCCGAACACGCTCTATCAGCCGACGGCGACGGACGCTTACCGCGACGAGCTGCGCCAGTATCTGCTGCGCGTGCCGGAAGAGGACGAAGAGCAGCAGCTGGAGGCGCTGCGTCAGTTTAAGCAGGCGCAGATGCTGCGCGTAGCGGCGGCGGATATCGCGGGTACGCTGCCGGTAATGAAAGTGAGCGATCACTTAACCTGGCTGGCGGAGGCGATCATCGACGCGGTAGTCCATCAGGCGTGGGTGCAGATGGTGGCCCGCTATGGCCAGCCGAAGCATCTTGCTGACCGCGAGGGGCGAGGGTTTGCCGTGGTCGGTTACGGCAAGCTGGGCGGTTGGGAGCTGGGCTACAGCTCCGATCTGGATCTGATTTTCCTGCACGACTGTCCGGCGGACGTCATGACCGACGGCGAACGTGAGATTGACGGGCGGCAGTTCTACCTGCGCCTGGCCCAGCGCATCATGCACCTGTTCAGCACCCGCACTTCGTCGGGCATTCTGTACGAGGTGGACGCGCGTCTGCGCCCGTCCGGCGCGGCAGGCATGCTGGTCACCTCGACGGACGCTTTTGCTGACTATCAGAAGAACGAAGCCTGGACGTGGGAACATCAGGCGCTGGTGCGCGCCCGCGTGGTGTACGGCGATCCGCAGCTCAAAACGCAGTTCGATGCGATCCGCAAGTCAGTCATGACGACCCCGCGCGAGGGCAGCACCCTGCAAACTGAAGTGCGCGAAATGCGTGAGAAAATGCGCGCGCATTTGGGTAACAAACATCGCGATCGCTTTGATATCAAAGCCGATGAGGGCGGGATTACCGATATTGAGTTCATCACTCAGTACCTGGTGCTACTGCACGCCCACGACAAGCCGAAGCTGACCCGCTGGTCCGATAACGTGCGCATTCTGGAACTGCTTGCGCAAAACGACATTATGGACGAGCAGGAGGCGCAGGCCTTAACCCGCGCCTACACCACGCTGCGCGATGAACTTCATCACCTGGCGTTGCAGGAGCAGCCGGGCCACGTGGCGCTGGACTGTTTTACCGCAGAGCGCGCCCAGGTGACGGCAAGCTGGCAGAAATGGCTGGTGGAGCCGTGCGTAACAAAACAAGTGTGATATTATCGCGCGCAAATTGTGAATCTTTCTGGAGTCAGGAATGAAAGTAACACTGCCAGAGTTTGAACGTGCTGGAGTAATGGTTGTCGGGGATGTGATGCTGGATCGCTACTGGTATGGGCCGACCAGCCGCATCTCTCCTGAAGCGCCGGTACCGGTGGTTAAGGTCGACACCATTGAAGAGCGTCCCGGCGGCGCGGCAAACGTGGCGATGAACATAGCCTCGCTGGGCGCGCACTCGCGTCTGGTGGGCCTGACCGGTATCGACAATGCGGCGCGTGCGCTGAGCAAGTCGCTGGCGGACGTGAACGTGAAGTGCGACTTCGTTTCTGTTCCGACACACCCAACCATCACCAAGCTGCGCGTGCTGTCGCGTAACCAGCAGCTGATCCGCCTCGATTTTGAAGAAGGGTTCGAAGGCGTTGATCCCGAGCCGCTGCACGAGCGCATTAACCAGGCGCTGGGCAACATCGGCGCGCTGGTGCTGTCTGACTACGCCAAAGGCGCGCTGGCGAGCGTGCAAACGATGATTCAGCTGGCGCGTAAAGCCAGCGTACCGGTGCTGATCGATCCGAAAGGCACCGATTTTGAGCGCTATCGCGGCGCAACCCTGCTGACGCCAAACCTTTCTGAGTTCGAAGCGGTGGCGGGCAAGTGCAAAACCGAGGAAGAACTGGTTGAGCGCGGCATGAAGATCATTGCTGACTTCGAGCTGTCTGCGCTGCTGGTCACCCGCTCCGAGCAGGGGATGACGCTGCTGCAGCCGGGCAAGGCGCCGCTGCATATGCCAACCCAGGCGCAGGAAGTGTACGACGTGACCGGTGCCGGTGATACGGTGATCGGCGTGCTGGCGGCGACGCTGGCGGCGGGTAACTCCCTGGAAGAGGCGTGCTACTTCGCGAACGCCGCGGCGGGCGTTGTCGTCGGTAAATTGGGTACTTCAACCGTTTCGCCCATCGAGCTGGAAAACGCGGTGCGCGGACGTGCGGATACCGGTTTTGGCGTGATGACCGAGGACGAGCTGAAGGTGGCCGTTGCCGCCGCGCGCAAACGCGGTGAAAAAGTGGTGATGACCAACGGCGTGTTTGACATCCTGCATGCGGGCCACGTGTCGTATCTGGCGAATGCGCGCAAGCTGGGCGATCGCCTAATTGTGGCAGTGAACAGCGATGCGTCGACCAAACGTCTGAAGGGCGAAACGCGCCCGGTGAATCCGCTCGAGCAACGTATGATTGTGCTTGGCGCGCTGGAAGCGGTGGATTGGGTGGTGTCGTTTGAAGAAGATACCCCGCAGCGCCTGATTGCCGGGATCCTGCCAGACCTGCTGGTGAAGGGCGGCGATTACAAGCCAGAGCAAATCGCAGGTAGCGAAGAGGTCTGGGCCAACGGCGGTGAGGTGATGGTGCTCAATTTTGAGGACGGGTGTTCAACCACCAACATCATCAAGAAGATCCAGAAAGACAGTCAGTAAAAAAAACGGGCCAGTTGGCCCGTTTTTTTTTCACCCTCTCCCTGTGGGAGAGGGCATCAGGCCGCACTTATTCCTGGTCGTCCACCGGTGGAATGGCCGGTGCCGGCTTCACTTCTTCCGGCGCATTGCGGTTTTCCAACTCGCTCAGACGCTGTTCCAGCAGCGCCAGCTTCTCGCGGGTGCGCAGCAGAACCTGGGTCTGCACGTCAAACTCTTCGCGGCTGACTAAATCAAGGCGAACCAACTGCGCCTGCAGCGTCTGGCGGATTTTCTTCTCAACGTCATCACCAAATTCACGAATGCCTTTCGGCATGGACTCATGAACCTGACGCGCGATCTGCTCAATTTTTTTCGGGTCAATCATAATGGCTTCCCTTGATAAGTCGGTGTTGATGAACATTGTAGCGCGTCATGACCCAGGATAAAGCAGATTTGTTTGAAGCTTATGCATTGCCCAGGTTAATCAATAGCGTTATAGTTATCTCGCTTATTCTCAGGGCGGGGCGAAATTCCCCACCGGCGGTAAATCAGCTTAGCGCTGAAAGCCCGCGAGCGCTTTGGGTGAATTCTCAAAGGTCAGCAGATCCGGTGTAATTCCGGGGCCGACGGTTAGAGTCCGGATGGGAGAGAGTAACGATCCAGTCGGGCATGGGCCCGCTCACGTTATCTTTTTGCCGCTTATACGGCGCTCCTAAGACTGCCCTGATTCTGGTAACCATAATGTTAATGAGGTTTTTTTTACCATGAATCAGACGCTACTTTCCTCTTTTGGCACTTCAACTCAACGTGTTGAACATGCACTGGATGCACTGCGCGAAGGCCGCGGTGTGATGGTGCTTGACGATGAAAACCGTGAAAACGAAGGCGACATGATTTTCGCCGCCGAAAACATGACCGTTGAACAGATGGCGCTGACCATCCGTCACGGCAGCGGCATCGTATGCCTGTGTATTACCGAAGATCGTCGTAAGCAGCTTGAGCTGCCGATGATGGTTGAGAACAACACCAGCGCCTTTGGTACCGGCTTTACCGTGACCATTGAAGCGGCGCATGGCGTGACTACCGGTGTATCGGCGGCTGACCGCCTGACCACCGTGCGTGCCGCCATTGCTGATGATGCGAAACCCTCCGATCTGCATCGTCCAGGCCACGTCTTCCCGCTGCGCGCGCAGGCGGGCGGCGTGCTGACCCGTGGCGGTCACACCGAAGCGACGATCGACCTGGTGACACTGGCGGGCTTTAAGCCTGCGGGCGTGCTGTGCGAGCTGACCAACGATGACGGCACCATGGCCCGCGCGCCAGAGTGCATCACCTTTGCGCGTCTGCACAACATGCCGGTTGTCACAATTGAAGATCTGGTGGAATACCGCCAGGCGCACGAGCGCAAGGCAAGCTGAGACAGCTGATGTGAAAAAGCCGGGGAAACCCGGCTTTTTTGTCGCTAGTGGTAGTTAATTTTAAACAGCACCACGGTTTCAAACGGTCCGGACTGGATCGCTTTTCCCTCATCCCAAGACAGCTCTGCCGTGTACTTTTGCTCATACTGCAACGTACTTCCGGTGAAGTCGGCATACTCCAGGTAGTGGTTGAAGGTAAACGGATCCGTTCCGTTCAGAATACGCAGCTTTAGCCCATTCCCAATCAACAGCGCCGTATCGTCAGCGCTGAGTTTTTCGGTCGTGTAGAATGACGAGTCCATTTTGAATCCATCAGAGCACTGCGCGTCCTGCACCTTGGTGGTTTTGACCGTAAATTCGCGAACGCGCGTTTTCTGATTCACGATGTCGCGAGCGCTGAAGGTACCAAAATCGATCTCCTGGTTTTCAGGGTAAATGCTGAATGTTGCCCCGCAGTCCAGAACGGTAATGTTTTGCAAGCCGTTGATGTGATACTTCAGGTTTTTCGCGTCGGCCATCTGGTTGACCCCGCCTTTACCGTCAAACTGCACCACGATGTAATCGCCGAGGGAACTCACGTAGCCGTGAGGCGGAATCGCCTTAATTTTTACAAACAGGCGAAAGCGGGCAATAAACGTGCGTGTCGGATGAATGTCATCCGGGTTTCCGGAGCAAATCAGGTTTTCCCAGCCCATCTGCCGTATCTGATCCGGGGTATAGATGAGGATATTCTTGTTATCAAGACACTGGCGGGTGTCCACGCCATTCGGCTGGCCCGTGGCATCGTAATCCACCCCTTCGTAGGTTACGCCAAGTTCATAGTAAGGGTCCGTTGCGGTAGGATAAGGGTTAACCCAGGCGAATACGTCTTCCGGCTCAAAGCCGCCGTTGACGTTGTGATCGCAGGTAACCGGGATTTTAATGTCATCTGATTCCCAGATTTTCTGCCCCACCTGCGCGTTGCTGGGGATAGCAAAGGGCGATATGGTTTTTGTCTCTTCAACCGGCCCGCCTGAAGCACCAAGATAGCAGTCCAGCGCCAGCGCTTCTCTTACGGGCAGAGCGGATATCAGCAGCAGGAACAGCAGATTAGCGAGCTTGCGCATCTTTATCGACCTTATGCTCGCTGAGCGTACATTTCGCCGTACCTGAACATTGCGCGTCGACCTTTTTCAGCGCACCGTAATCATCGATGTAGCCAATGCTGTAGTAGTTGCCGTGATAGTCACCGGTAGAGGTTGTCGCCGTCGCAAACGGGGCGATCATCAGGCTGTCAAAACCGGGCAGCATGGTTTTCGCATTTTTGCTCAGCCACGCCAGCGTGATGTAATAAGGCGTAGGGTTATGCACGGTGAGCCCTTTCGCGTTTGCGGTGACTTCCATACGCATTTCTGCCTGATCGCCTGCCTTTTTGGCGATCGCTTTAGGACGCCAGAACAGTTTGATCCTGCTCTGCATCGCGACCTGCATGACGCTGCGTTCCTCGCTCGCGCTGGAACTTTTCGGCGGCACCTCGCGAAGGTTGAAATAAAACAGCGATTCCCGGTCTTTCGGCAACCGGGCGGTCGCGGCCTGCTTTACAATCCGGACCTGAGACGAGGCGCCCGCTTCAAGACGTTGAATCGGCGGAAGCGCCATAAAATGGCTGTCCTCCTTGCGTCCGTTTTCATCTTCTATCCAGGAGAGCGCCAGATAAGGCAACGTTTTGCTCTGGTTATCAATCTTGAGGCTGCTGGCCTTATCGCTTTCCGGAAACACAATGCGGGTGCGGTCCAGGTTAACGGCGGCGTGGGTGGTAAATGCGGTGCCGATTAACATCAGGCACAGGCTAGTGAATGAGGTCAGTTTCATCATGGTTTCTTACTGGCATGGCAGTATCAACTGCATACTGTTTTCAAGGTGTGAAGGCAGCGAGAAGCGACACTGCTGATTGTCACCCCACGTTACCCGGAATTGTTGTTCAGGCTCGACTGCTCCCAGCCAGACATGGCCTTCGTCGGCGACCATGCCGATTTGCTGGTCACTTTCCAGCAGGTGAACAATCGCGCCCAGCGGCGGAGTGCCGGCTGGCGTACGGATAATGCCGGCAATATCGTTGCCAGCGCGCGTGGCAATCTGGCGGTAGCCAATCGCCCCCTCGGTCCAGGTGGTGGTCGTGATGCGGTTGTCCACATCGACGCCGTCAGGCAGGTTATCCAGAT
>JADGIP010000248.1:0-25923 GCA_016618355.2 Astraeus odoratus | reverse complement strand
CAGCTTTGAGCAGCAGGTTGCGTGACATCGCTCGCGTTCAGTCAGACCAACTTCACTTTGCATTTCCGTAGTTCAAACGATAAGACATGGAATTGACAACCCTCTCAAAGAGTTGCTTCCATCATCACTTTCATTGAGCCCCAGTCGGTACAAGTCACAGAAACCAAGAGCAATCACCAAGATAAAAGGGAAAGAAGAGTTTGTTATCCCAGAACTTGCATGTAATGCAAGAAAGGGAAACAGTAAAAAATAGCAGTATTGGGTCAAACTACCTCCGTACCACCTCGAAAGTTCGCACTCCTAAGAATGCGTCGTCAGCGTACGCATGCACTTGACGTGTGCCCGCTTAGTCATGGACTTACGGCTTGTTGATGAGACTTTCAGGGCCAGTATATACAAGAAGGTCGTAGACCAATGCCCCCATCTGCATCCCAAGGATGTCACCAATAATAGGACACCAGAGCCAATACTGGTTCCTGTAAGTGAATACTATGGGAAGTGTCAGGATGCAACTGGAAATTTAGAAGCTGGTCGAAATATCACGAACCGTCCTTTCCATAGCCAACCATGGCCGTCAAGATCCGGGGACCCAAATCACGGGCTGGGTTGACCGCAGCTCCGGTCTCCATGCCGAGCGAGTTGGCAATTCCAAGCAAGGTCAAAAAGATAGTGAGGGGGGGGAGGCCAGGGGGAGGTCCTGCATTCCTCCTGTCCGTGGCGGCAAAAATGCCTATTATCAGCATGGCAGACCCCAAGAACTGTGAGTGACCTATGCTGAGCCTCGTGTCACCGGATCTATACTAGCATATTTACCTCTGAGAAAAAGCAAGATACGGAAGACATGTAATCAGCCTAACAGGCGTGTCTCAGCGCGTGTTTCTCGAGAGGCGTAGCGTGCTCACCGCGTAAGTCCCGAAAAGGCCAGCTGTGCCTGTTATAGTGCGAATCCCCGTGCCACCTTCGTATAGATTAATAGCATGGTAGTAGTTTGCGTAGATAATGCCAGCGCCACAGATGCCACCTAGTAGCTGAGCAAGGAGGTAGCGTGGTACTTTCTTCCATGGGAAGTCGCGGAAGGTAGCGAAGGCGAGCGTTACCTGTCCAATGGTGAGCTAGGAGACAGGACAGCACATGGAATCATACAGCCGGGTTAATGTGGCCACCGGAGACCCCCGCAGAGACCCAGACACCGAGGCCAATACCTGTAAAGCATGTCAGCCAGTTGCAAGTACCAGACAGTTACCTTCTTACCGATGCCCCAGCCCAGGCTACTCGAGAGGGCGTCCTTGTTATAAACATTCAACGAGGTTGAAGGCTTCCGTAGACACAAGTACTCACTCCTTTTGGGCTAGCAGAAACAGCGGTGCTGGATGAGAGGACAGCCTGACAGTTCCCCCCACAACCAAAGAGGACGAGGATCATGGTACCAAAGAATTCTGCGGCAGGCTCCCGTATCTGCGCCCTGCAAACATTATTTCAGCTATCGTGATAAATCAACAAGAAACATGCAAACCTGATTGATGACCAGCGGTTTGGATGCTGGGTATCTCCTGTGTGCACCACCGTCTCGTTCCGGGGAATATACGTGGAAGAGGTCTCGGAGCGACGTTGGTCTGGTTTATCCACTTGAGACATGGCGGCTATGATACACCACTTTTGGAGGAGGGGGGTAATTAAGCTCAAGGACTGAGGGACTGGGGGAGTGGACGATAACACGCATTCTTCTTATACCTGGGCTGAGGGCCTCCCGCTCCCTGCACTTAAATGAAATGTCACCTGCTGGGCAGGACGCAGCCAATGAGATGTGTTGCCGCTGGTATGTGGTCATGGAGTCAACTCCATTTTGGAGTGTTGTAACCAAGCGCATGGAGAAGACTTACGACATTAAAACTCCAGCCTGGTGAACTAGTCGGACTCATCGGTTGGCCATACCAGGGAGTGGCTATATTGGTCTATAACAACCGAATTTAACTTCTTTTACTGCTCACTTACCGTTCCAAACAGCCAGACACGAGCATTCGTGGCAGCCGAATGCAAAGACAGACACGAACCGATCCGAGAAGTGGCCCAACTCGGGTGACGTACATGGATGTGCATAATTGGGTTTCAATTACATTGTGCGAATATTAATTTGACGCTGGTATAAGAAGCATGCCGTGAATTTTGTCATGACCACGGCCTCGAGCCCGCGTCGTGGAACATTCCGAAATCCATCATGACCGATGCGTAATCGGTTCGAGTTCAATGCTCGATCCGGGTCTAATGGTCTTGTCCTGGAAAGAGGGCTCAACATTCTCAACTCCTAGCGTATCCAGGAAGATCTAACGCACTGCTGATCCTTTAAACATCAGATCCGATTGAGTCCGTACGAAGTGGTGCTGGAAACAATGGAAACAAACATGATAGCTGGTAAATTTACATGCATGTTATTTGCCCTGTATATCATTGCCAAGCAAAACAAAGTATGAGAACCGCATTCGGGCCCAATAGCGAACGAGCGCTTAACGGTGGGTTCTCTGGTGCTCTCACGCAAAAAAAAAAAAAGCTCTGCAGGTATATGGCAAGGCCGAAGAACCCGCTTATGTTTGGCAGGAGTAGGTAGTTACGTCATCCGGAGTGGCAGAGACGGCTGAAAGCAGCATTATTGTCCACAACAGACGCTAGCAACTAAATAAATTGTAGCAATAGGCGCTTATCATGAAATTTCCTGCTAGATACAGGAATGACTGATACCGCGCTAAAGCTAGATGAAGTAAGCGAGCGCTGTAGTCACTACTAGCCTTAGACCAGAAAATCCAAGTATACTGAGCGATTCTTTGTACGACGCGCTCAGTACGCAATCGCTTCTGATGGACAGAGATCCATGACATATTGCTGGTGCGCTGTTCTACATCAGGCATTTCGTAAATTCTGAAGCGTCTCTCGTGAACCGTAAGATAACCTACGCCTCTTCTAAATAGCCGAATGCAGCCTGTCGGAAGTTTTGCTCGATGACCAAGTGCGTGCGTGCTCCTTGACACACTCGACGTCAAGCTCACCGGTCTGCTCCGGTGTTACGTAGGCCAATACCCGCTTTGGCCCATGGTGATGATATCTGGAACCATGTCCGCGGACAGGTCCACCCAGCACCATGACGTGACCATGATACATAGAAGTTCAACTACAGGGCGCACCGAGTTCGGATACCGTACCACTAATCTGGTAAGATCGAGGTCCTGCGAAGAGCGTTCCATTGCTCGACATGGACGGGATCTGGTCCGGTGGTTGTATGAGCAGGGACATGCTGCCACTTACCCAACTTTCCACGATCGAAGGCGTCGACTGGCGATTCAGGCTCTCACCGGCTCTATCGGGAGAACATGACACCCTGTGCCGCATGGATAGTCCAATACTACTTCCAGGTCAAGGTGGCCAGGACATGAAGTAGACGACTGTCTCCTGGCAATGACCTCAGTTCCTGAGCGATCCAAGTAAGGAAAGGAACCATAGACGCACGACATCTAGCGTTGGCAACGAGGGTTCGTTGGCCGCAGGGTAAACGAAGTCTGGAGAAATGGTAATATGATGATCCGATACCAGAGACATCTGTCGTGGACTGCAGTAAAACAGGTGCTAGTATGATAGTTTGTCACTAACCCCGACTGCCATATATAATAATCGACGTGTTCTTAGTTATCGTACTGTATATATTTGGATACCGAAACGCTATGTCCATCTAACTTGAAGCCATTGCGTAAAGCAGAGGAATTCGAAATACGAAGGCCTCTGAAGCGGCTGCGTTCAAAAATCTGTTGACAGCTCCCGCTGGTCACGAAGATCAAGCTGAGCTCAGGAACTTGCCGGTTCAATTACGAAGACGTAGGCATTTGGAATACAGTGTTTTCTGAAACGAGTGTGCACAAAGATCCGTGGACAGCCCGAGTTGGACAAGAAGAACAAGCTGGGTTCAGGAACCTGCGGGATCAATCATGAGTTCGCTGATTTTGGCATGTTCGATCAGTGTCAGACGTCGGTGCCTGGAGTATTTGGCCCGGCGGTGACTTGGCATGGTCGTATTGGCACCGATAGCACAACTGAACCCCAGGGGGAAGAACTTGATCCATTATCCAGTGCAACACGATGTCAAGTTGGTTCTTGATATGTAATAGAACTAAGAACGACACCACAGGAACACGATGGAAGTGGAAGAGAGCAGATGGCCCCGATGGTGGTTACGATGTGGAGATAATGCGACAACGAGGATCCGAGTCCACGATACGCCTTTGTAGCACCAAGGGCCCTGGAAGACCGAGGAGGGTGATTAGTTGCGTCCCTTAAGCTAGGCAACCAGCCGTCCTGACCTGCTGTTAAGTAGTACTTACAGTGCTTTATTGGGTGTATGAGGGATTCGGAACAGGTGATAATACGGGGTGTTGAGGAAGTAGAGACAGATCAGGATGTGATTGCTAGTTAGTACAGACATCGGCGGTCTGAGGCAAGGTCGATCATTATTATTAGCGAGTAATATCCAATTTCAAGATCACTCCGACTTGCATCCCTGTATGGCTATGAAAGTATGTGCGGTCTCCCAGCTGATTAGGCGGCGATGATGTACGATGTTCCATGATTAGTGAACATCATGTATTTGCGCAGGTCTACATCTCTGTAGTGGGTAGTGGTACGTTAACAATGTACGAAGTAACGGTGCCTCAATATTAATTGCACAAAGTAAATTACATGTGGTTAGAAATCGGGTATCGAGAACTTCATGCTTCTCGACAGATATTCTTTCTGAATTATTAGCCTAAAGCACAGCCGATTAATAAAAGTCCCATGTTATACAGATAAGATAGTCTTACGAGTAGGAATCTGGCCACCTGAACGACACGAAAATATATGATACTGTGCCGGGCTAGGTACGTACCTGCGATGGAATGAGAGTACAACGCCATCCACATAGCTCGTACTTCGATGGCGTCGTGCGGCACGCACCAGTGGGCGATAATATTGGTCGTGTTTACACACCTTCAGGAAGCCGGTGATTTTCGCTACCAAGTAGAATGAAGGAATAAAGGTGTATGGATGAGACATGGGCATTGGAATGGAAAAAGCCCCATCTATCGTCACTATTCCGCGGACCACTCAGTTCCTAGTGTACACACGACCATACCTCAGCAACTAAAACAATTCTCAATCTGATACTTTGGTCAATACTGCAAATATGTTAGTCAAGTTGGCACGCACATACCACATCTAGACAAGCAGACGGCGCCAGCTCAGTGCTTCTGCGTTGAGGTATCGAGAAACGGATCCCCAAATTCTAGAAAATGAAGAAATGAGAAAGGATCATCCATAACATGTACTATGCGCCACTCACCCTTCCTGAGTTGTTCTACAAGTGCGGTGTCGACAAGTTCTTCTTTGTCTCGGCGTGACATATAATCGGCTCTGCTGTAATAGGTGCTACCAGAGGGCCCTCCTGTAACCAGTCCATGCTGTCCTTGCCCATCTACAGCACTTCTCCTCGAACCGCTGGCAGCATCTTCCCGTCGCCGAGATTTGGCGTCCCTAAGCGCTGGGCCTTCTTGTGATGACCCAACAGGCAATCGTCGCTTGGATGACAATGTGGGAGTCTGGGTTGTGCTAGTATTAAGCAGCTGTGCACTCGCTACATTTAAGATACGTTGCTGGTCGCGATTATTTGCCGCAAATTGGAAGTCATCTGGAGGTGGCGACTCGGATGTGTCAGTTGAAATCGGAGAACCTGGATCAGGAGGAGAGTTCATGCTGGTGTTTCGAAGATGCGTGGTGGTCGTCGAATAAGCAAAGTAGCAGCTCAAATTGAGTTCCAAGTCCAATCTGGTGCTGAGCAGCAGCAGCACCATAATATTTGGTACACGTGCTCCGCCAGCCAGACGCGTAATAGAATGAAAGAGTCCGATTCACTCCATCCTCCAGCGCGTCCATTTTGTGTAACATGGTATCATTCGTGTTGCATCTCCATCAGTTCTGATTGTTATCCCACTGGTCTGTACATCAGAAGTGGCCGATGTCTATAGGACCGAAATCCGCGCGCTCGCTGCGCATCATCACACTTCCGCTGACGAAGATAAAACTCAACCCAGGTAGCACCGTGCAATCCGGTCGGCCCTTCGTTTACTATCATTTCAACCTCGCATGGTCCGATGCGATCGAAAATAGCTCGTCGTGGATGAGTAGATTGGTCAACAAACTGACTCTGAAAGCAACCGAGACGTGGGCAAACTTGGGCAAGGCCCCAACAGGTAGTTGGAAGGTTTGTGTCCTATTGTCCACTCTCGTATATTTTGTCGGGACAGCCTTATGAAGGATAATCACTGATGGTTAAGCATAGATGCAACTATATGAACATGGCGAACGCCTCGTGGACCGGCTAGACTTTGAAGAGCTTGCACTCAAAGGTGTTGATCCTTCTTTGGGGCCATGCATTAGCAACGCGGACATCGCGCGCGGACGGTCAGACAGTAACCCACGAGGTAGTGAAATGAGTCCGCAGCGGCATCCGGAGGTACGCCAGTGTCTTTCCCCATCTCTGCATGCCAGAAGAGTGACGGTGGTAATCAAGATACGGCTCATATATCCTCCTTCCGTATACTCTGACCTATCTTTGGTGGTGCCAAACGGCAATGTTCACCCGTCGCTTTCCCACCTACAATCCCTGTTGAGCTGCCGGGAACCCCGCCATCGTAGGGGATTCTACTTGTGGATGTTCATTGCACCATTGACATTTCCAATCACAATAATACGTGAGTTGCTAATTTGGGATTGGCTATCAGACTTCTGACTCCCCTGATTCTGATCACTTAGCAATAATACCCAATATCCCGTTCTTTTTCTGTGCGTGGAGGGCCTGGTCTCACTATAGAGGTTAGCATCTCCACGTTGCGCCTGTCAGTCAGATATTCGGAATTAACCTTACTTGGGATCTTACAGCGTACAAGTCATCCCAATACCTATCTTCTCTTATCGAGCAGGGATTAATCAAGCCAAAGCCGAGCCAACAATTGGACGCAATCTACCGCTCGTTCTCTCCCTCTGCATCCAACCCAATGGTTGCCCCACCGATGCGTATTCCGATGTCCTCGGAGGGCCTAGATCCTAAAAATAAAGAGGTTCCTGGGTCGACAGACCCTTCGTTAGCCTCGATGAGAGCAACAGACAATGACGCGGGCTCTGTCACCCAAGGATTGCTGCTCACACGCGAGGCTGTACCAAAAATTTTGGAGTTGTTTCACCTTCCTGAATCCGCAGCACCAGATATGTACCGTGCCATGGAGCAAGTGCGCGTCCGACTCAAGAGAGTCCCGGTAGAATGATGGCCTCTATTCATATCATCTACTATTCTTGCTCGCTTACATTATTACCGACTGGACTGGAAGTGGTAAGCATTTGCGATCCATTAGCTGAATTAATCGGATTCAAAGCATAGCAGCTGTGGAAAGGACCCATTCACCACTCGTCTTTCGATCTCGGTAGTTTAAAATGATCTAAGATTGACCTTGCAACGTCACAAATGGAAAGTCTGAGAAATGCTTCTGACCAGCGTCTAATCCCGGACGCCCATTGGACGCTCCGTCAGATGCCTCATGCCTGTTACCATAGCATGATGGTGAAGGAAGTCCTGGCGCATGGAACACTGCAATCCATTGATGCCGGGATGGTGAGTGATCACATTACGATGTCCAGTTAGGGATGTTCTGGAAAGTCACACTAATACCGCACCTTGCGCTAACTACCACCTTAAGCGGGAGGGGGCGAACTGGTTCACCATGTTGGTTGCAGCAAGATGATCACACAGCTCGCTGCATAAAGTGATACGGCTGAACGTTGCCCCTCACTCGCTGCTTCGACTAACCTCCAGGCTTGACATTGCTTCATATATCATGGCTCCCGGTAGGGCAATTGCCTCTTATCGGTTGACAGCTACGAATACATCCATGGCACAATGTTTGTCTTATCAGTGGAATATCACGAAATGATATGCCTAGTAGGGCTTCCATCGATAGCATGTGACCAATACTTTCCCCTCGATACGAATGCATCAGGCGGTGTGACTGCGAACGTCTTTACATCGAAGGCGAAACCCACAAGTTCGTAAAAGCAGCTCTATCCCTGCAAAGATGTAGTGCATTGCTCGGGACTGACGGCTAGCTGAGAGGCGCTGAATTTACTTTGCTGCAGCAATATTTGCCAAGATGCAATCGCTCGTGATCGTCGGGGAAATTACTTCCACGGCACAATGACGCTCACTGACCTGCCGGCAATGAAGTAACCGCAAGAAGTGGCGAATCAACCCTGCCCCTGCATGGCTGAGTGATATGAGTGACGGGTCTATGTGCACAAGGTCAGCTGAAAAGGGGTCCCAAGCCTTTGGATTATAAGATTTGGCGTAACGATACACCACCGAGTGTATAGGACGCCGTGATGCGTGTAATAGATCCCTACTAATATAATGGACAAGTCAGCCCGGGGTCAGCACACTGACATGCGAAGTACGGAATAAGTGCAACAATTGGTCATGCATGGGTAGCAGTCAATCCAAGTCCAAGACTATGATGGTGGCGGTCTCTGTATGGTAATTGGGTACTGGTGAATAGAGGAAACGGTGATTCTCTACTACATCCCTAAATGCAGTACGACAAGTAGTCATGCACATACCAACACGAGTCGTGGTAGCGTGCAGCCCGCTGAACAGATTTCCAGGAGAAGATCCAGAGTGGTGAGTAGGACGCATCGACGTGGAAGTGTTCTGAGTCAACTCTATGTCACGTGCCACTACTGGCCTTTCCCTGAGATTCAACTGAAGACGCCTTGGCAGTGTTACACCAGTCCGCTTGATACAAATGTCTGGTAGGTGCATTCATTCACCCTGGTAGTTGACTGAACATTGAAATGGCTACTCTCAAAAGACCAAATAGAAATCTCATCTCCACCCTTTGATAGCATTTCTGAAGTCCGCTTCTCTCCAACAAATCCAGATCATCTTCTCGTTTCGGCCTGGGATACGGTATACTTCGCCTAGAACGTGTTATGTTCAAAGTTAATGCGTTCTATTCCTGGCAGACAGTTCGATTTTACGATGTCTCTACCAATGAACAAAAAGCAAAGTTTGACCACCGTGCAGCCGTCCTTGCTTGTACTTTTGGAAATGCTACCCAAGCCTTTACCGGCGGGCTTGATAATGGCGTACGAGAGTACGCAACGTTCTCCATCCATTCTTTGTATATATCCAAACTAATTCTTCGCTTGGAAGGCTCGACCTCTCCACAGAGAGGGTATCATACATGGGCCAGCATGGTAACTCAGTTTCCGCCATGAACTATTCTCGAGACCAGAGTGCGTCTTCGTCTGCAACGACTCGTGCAACCGCCTTATCGTCTACCTTAGATATGTTGGTTACCGGCTCCTGGGACCTCTCCCTCAAGTTTTGGGACCCACGTGCCGCCCCTACAGAAATCGCGGCACACACACTTCCTGAGCGTGTCTATCATATGGATCTTGTCAATACGACTCTCGTTGTCGCCATGGCTAGCCGATTGTTCCATATTTATGACATCAGGAAATTGTCAGAGCCTGCCCAAACGAGGGAGAGCAGCTTGAAATTTATGACGCGCAGTCTCGCATGTATGATCGATGGTAAAGGTAAAATCCAACAAATAGCCACCCCTGTTCATCACGCGTCTAGTAGGAAGAAACTGAATATGCATATCTTAGGCTACGCTATAGGCTCAGTAGAAGGACGAATTGGAGTTGAGTACTTCGACCCCGCACCTGAAGTCCAAGACCAAAAGTACGCGTTCAAATGTCACAGGCAAACAATCGACGACGTGGATCACGTGTGGCCGGTCAATTCGCTCGCTTTCCATCCTGTGTATGACCTGGTTTATTTATTTATCACACCGGTTTTCTCATTAAATATTTAGACATAACACGTTTGCATCTGCAGGATCAGATGGTACCGTTTCAATCTGGGACCACAAAGTCAAAAAGCGCTTGCGTCAATATCCTAAATATTCAGGACCTATCCCTTCTGTGGCGTTCAATTGTGATGGTTCTCGCCTGGCTGTGGGTGTCAGTTACACATGGGATGACGGAGAGGAAGGTGCGAAGACTGCTGAGAGACCCGCAATATGGGTGAGGAAAACTGGTGATGAAGTAAAGGTGCGCTATTTGGCTGTCTTCTCGATGTATGTGACTAATCTCCATGTAGCCCCGTCAAAGCTGAAAATGTACTCACTGTATCACCTACTCCTGTACTCTTATATACGCAGAATCAGTTTCTGTCTACTCAGGAGACATATATGTCAGATGGAGTTTTATCTCAACGACGTTGAAATTAATCTCACTGAGAGTTTGATGCTCCCATCATGGTTCCCACATCAGACAAGCTCATACTTCATCTTCATAATGTCTGTTCATAGACCTTTATGAATAGTGCAGGTTTTCCATACAACTACTGATAAAACAATGACTGTATCAACATAGTAGGGCTAAGCTCAATTCCGAAGAACAAGACACTTTAATTAGCTTTCTAATTATTAATCAATGGGTTTCTGCCCAACCCCATTACCCGCTACCGTAGACGAGACCTGCGCGTTAGTTAAAATCAGATGAGGATCTTATTAACCAAACAGCAAATATAGCTCACCTATTTTGTGGCCACATTTTGGCGTGTAGGATAAGTGTGACCCTCCACGAAGGAGATGAAGGCTTCCAAAAATTAGGGCCAGCCCTAGAGTAGTCTGAATCGAGTTTCACGATCCCGCGAAGGGAATGGTGAGCCACGAAGTGAACTAAAGGGGCAAGGCTTTCTCCATCCACCGAGGGCACCACCCCACCTTCTCGTTCGCAGAGAGCCTATCCTGGCAACTTTCTGACGGACGTCCGCCATTCTTCACTTCTTGTGCACAACGAAAGGCTGTAACCAATGAATTCATCCACGATCACGGGTCGAAAACTGATCGGTAGAACGTCGCGTAAAACATGATAGCACGAGCTGGAACAAGAGGGTTAGCGGACAGTGCCGGCGCTCGACCACACCCTCGCATATAACCCGGACACCATGCCACAGATGTCGTTCGATGATCAGCCGTTATCCCCGACTTCGATGGTTGCACAATTTGGCCAGAGTCCACTCGATGCACCGCACAAGAAGGGCACCCTGTTGGGGGGCACATTTGCGAGATAAAGGTGGAAGTGGTACCAAGCCCATATGGAGGAAGGCCATAAATGCCTTGCCCGATCCCCGCGACGCTTTTCAAATCCATCCCTGCCCGACACCTCACCCGGTTTTAGCCAGGATCTTGGGCATACGGAGTCAGAGAGGATGCTTGTCTGGTACGCCGCTCAGTCATTATGACTGGACCCTGCTAGAGTCTATCGGAGGGGATTATAATACTCAGACCTTAGCCCGCTCACGAGAACGGATACGACGACGCGAAGCCGACGCTGTCCTGTGCGCAGTGAGCATCGTGGCTTTAGAGCTGGTCAAGATGCAATTATAAGTCCGATCATCTCCGACAAGAAAGACGATATGTGTTTAAAACTCAGCTTAGATCAGGTGACCACCGATGACACTGTAGGGGAATTGCTAGACTATGTGCATACCTACAGCGACCACCACCTATGCTCTCCCTCGACGAAGAAGTTCGATTATACACCACAAATGCAGAGAGGGAGAAGTATTCGCTTCTAGCCACTCTTTTCGGCATTATCGTTGCGCTCGATTACCTTGAACGGGCTTATGTGAGGGACGCAATTACCGCTGTAGAGTGAGTACTGCATATCCCCCATATCGTCGAGCCACCGTTGGTGCTAAGAGCATACGACGCGAAAGAGATACTCTCCAGCATGTACACGGTTGCTGTCCCAGTATATGACGATGCTCAAACTAGTCAAGGATTCCATACCTTCGATCGAAGAGTTCATGTCACAATATCGGGCAAGTGTGCCTGCCGCTCTTATCGCCGTGATACACTCATGGTCATAATAGCTAGACACGCCGGCTGCACTCCACAGAATCAAAGTGGGTGTGCCCGCTACCGTGGAACACTCGAGTGAGGCTGGACCGGAGACCGGCAAATGGATCGCTGAGACCACTCAGGTGCGCAGACGTTACGTCTCATGTCATCTGACAAGGTGGCAACCCGACTTGCAGAATTTCATAACTTTTATGGATGCGTTGAAGCTTCGACTTCGGGCCAAAGACCAGCTGCATCCTATTCTCCAGGAGCTCATCACGGGTTATGCGCGATTCAAGGGCAGCAAAGACTGGGATGGAAGAAGTCGAATGGTGGGATGGTGGGTATCCCTTTGTTGGCCCCGGTTGACCATCTTGGTGATATCACTTGCCTTAGGTTGATCACACTGAATGGGATGAAGGCATCAGAGGAACTTACCGAGGAGCAATCGCGACAGGTTTGTCTTCGTTGCGTCGACTTTTCGGTTATCTGGTGACTTATTACCCATACTGGCACCTTCTCAGCTTCTTTTTGACGTCGACTACGCGTACGCCGAGTTCTTCCGCAGTTTGAGTGGGGGAAAGGATAGTTCATGACAAAGTGTGGTGTATTCATGATATGTACTCTACTGTTACACTAAACAAGGTTGCGCTCGGAGTCATAACAGGCACGACCTGTGGCCCCACGAGTATAGCATGCAAAGCTAAGAGCCACGGGCGTCGTGCCAATTGACTACTAGAATGTCTGTGTCAAGTCCTGGAAACTGGTATACTTGGTCGAAGCAGGATGGAAGAACCTGCGGGTAATGATTCAGCAGACGTCGCCACATAGTAGTAGACAGAAGTCGATAGTGTGAAGGCGTGGAAGTCGATGTACGTGTAGATTCGCAAATAGCAACCATCCATATGAACAGGAGCTTTAATATTTCTTGCTAAATTGTTGACCAGGTTGTAAACCCGAAAGTTTGTTCCCATACCAAGTGACGTCTCTGCGACGCGGTCCAATTAGCAACAGTCGTACCCCTCAACTAATTCCTACACGCAGGCCTGGGCAGGCCATTCAACGGACATGTTCTCCTCTACAGGATTTCGAAACATAGCCTCCATGTCGATGGTCATGGGGGGTATATCTTATGGGGTCGGTCTCATTCCCTTGTCGATTACACTATCCAGTGGGTTGCATAACCAGCACATCAGGATTCGACTGAGAGGTGTCCCTAAGGGACACATTTATCTATACTATCCATAGTCAGTACAGGCCTCCTGGTGGGCACCGCACTTGGTGTGATTATTCCAGAGTGAGTAATCCGTGGCTCCCGGTCGATTGGTGTATTCGTTCTGAAACCAGTAGGGGGGTTGAGGAAATAGTGACCAGTGATCCACACCAAAATACATTCACCGTTCGGGTCGCCTACTCCATCCTGACCGGTTTTGCTTTCATGTTCCTCGTCGAGGGATGCGTCATTTCCCATCCAGCACCGTTACCTTCCCGCCTGGTTACACACGATAGCCACGAAGCTTTCGCCATTGATCTCGATGATCTTCAACCCGAAGATTCTGAAGAGGGCGTATTCCGTGATAGGTCGTCTGTCACATCGGACGTCGTGCGTGCTCCCCCAAGAAGCCATGACGTTCGCAGCGCATACCCGTTGTCTCTTGGGTTGGTGGTCCATGCACTGGTTGACGGATATGCGTTGGGCGTCTCTGCCACTGACGAACATTCTTCCACCTTGTCGCTGATTGTATTTTTTGCGATCATCGTTCACAAAGGTCACATATTTCGTGGAAAAGCGACTGCCCTACTCATCTCATCCTGCAGCACCCACTGCACTCGCTCTCACGATATCACTTCTTTCAAGATCTCTACCTCTCGCAGAATGCAAGAGACACTTGGTTGTGTTTAGTCTTGCAACACCTGCGAGTGCTATTCTTACCTATTTGTTATATTCACTACCATTCGTAAGCCAGAGGCTCGGTGCAGGGGTGCCGTTGTTATTTAGTGTAAGTTTCTTTCCTAGGGCTCGCGACAAGCTGAATCGTTTGTCAGGGGGGCACGTTCCTATATGTGGCCACTGCGCTGCAAAATACATCTGAGCGGGATTGCTCTCCAGCAGCAGGCGAAATTAGCAAGGTATTCCGTACTATCCTCTTCGTGGCCGGGATGTTCTTCCCCCTTCTAGTCAGCCAGTCGTTGGGACACGGTCATTAGCTACCACTGGAAGCATTGATCCATGTTCTTCCATATAACATTGAATTAAGAGATACTATGTTATAAAAATTGCTTTGTTCTTTCTATGTTTTATTCATGTTCCTTTCATGTTTTCTTGTAGATGTGTGCCATTTTGGACCCTATAGACATGCAGCGACGCACTGTCGTGTATGTGCACCGAATAGTCGACAACGACATCACGTTGACACGTTAGGAGTAGAGTTGCTACGTGCGCTAGTATGAAATTTAATAGGAGCCTTCAGCATGTCGTCGCAAGAAACAGACTCAGAAAGTGACAAAGCGACGCCTCCGCCCGCCAAACGACTGCGACATTCCAGCGGTGCAAACTTCGCTGGAAATGCGATGGTACCCGCCGCCACCTCAGACATGAACAATACAGCAAATCTGCCACCACTGTCGGTCTCGATTCTCGGCGTCGAGCCTCTCGACGATTTTATCCGCGAGATCGCCGACTTCGTTCACCGCATGATTACAACTAGACCGAACATGGGTCCAGATGCAAGGGTCGAGGTAGAAGCCAAGGTCGGCATTCTGAAGGATAAGGCCTCCAACAGGCGTCTTGCCCTTCCTGTGTTGGTCGAGACAAGTGCGTGAAGCCATTGCCATTCACCCTCTCTTCCATCGCTTGACGATTCGATGTCCGTAGTCTTGGCCTCAGAGGGGTTCGACTTGCGCTTCGAATCGAATATGTCAATAGTTAGTGGCATATATTATCCTCGGTGTGTGCGGAGCCAGCTGGACTCATCAAGGTGTGTTCGTTAGGCTCAACACAAGCACTTCAACACCCTCTTGAATAATTTGCAACAAACATCCCTCGAGTCGTCCCATTCAAGTTCTCCTCTGGAGTACAAACACCTAAGACTCGTGGACTCCTTTTACGCGTCCGACAACCCTCGTGACCGTGAAAAGATACGGGTCACTCGTGAAGAACAAAGTGGAACCGTCCTCGAGGTCACTAAGAAAATACGGATAGGTGACCTCAACATTTACTCTCCAAAGCGCCTAGCGGACTGGAGAGTTAGCGTCAGTGTCGAAGTTCCAGGTATTCGTGCCCATACGCATATTCTTCTCGGTATTTATTCGATCTACTATAGTTCCTCATCCGATAGGATCGCCCACTTATACCAGAAGAAAAGACAGAATATGTTATTCGCACGAGGAATTCAACATTGACTTGACGCAAGTTACAACCAACAGTGGTCCGAACTCTGCGGTATGGTCCTATCATTTCGTAGGATTCTGTTTCCTCAACTCAACTTGCAGGCTGAGGTGTCGCACGAGTTAGAAGTAGAGATCGCTAGACCTCCGCTTTTGCTATACGTAGCCTCTAAAAGAGGAGATCCGAATGCACCTGAGCACGAACGGAACGCGTTCGATGAACTGATAAGGTCTTTCGTGAACAACGCCAGAATCCTTGTCAAGAATGCATGTGACGGCTGGAATTGACTGTGGGTAATTAATTAGGATGCGTATCCAGGGTATTTAAGTCTCTCCACCACGATATCCACGATTAAATAAACAGACAGCAGAGAGAATAAAAGGGCGGAGGTACCATTAGTAACAATCAACGATAGGGTGTTCTTGAGTTATTTATATGCCAGCGACTTCCACCATATCGCCATCTTCCAAATCGGCGTCTCCAATTTCTGTGCCAGGGGCCTGTTTCTCTCCGTCAATCTTGAGCTGGGGAGCCTTCTTCCTGCCAGCAGACCGGACATCGCTATAGGTATCAGGGAGGCCGGCAGCTTTGAGGAAGGCTTTTACGATTGCACCGCATGTAGTCGTTGGTCGCACGGTTAGAGTGATATCCTTTGTTACTCCAGACCTAAGAACTAGCTTGAATTTATCGCCACTTGTCGATTCAGCTTCGGAGTCGTCGCTCTCTGCTTCTCCGCTAGGCATCTCGCTTAGTATCTCATCTACTGGCTCAGCTGCTTGAGACGGAGGGGACTGAGTGCATTGACGATAATGAGAGCGAATATAGTCGTGAGTAGCCTTGTCCCTCGCCTCTGCCCGGACATCCTCAGAGATTACTTCCAGGCATCTATATGGAAGGTCACGCACCAAGCTCGCCCTCTGCCCACATATGCAGGCTATGCGGTGACCCGGATGGAAAGACATGCTTTCCATCAAAGGTGATGACAAGTTGGTCAACCATTATGCTAGCAAGGTCTGCTATTTCCTCGAAGAGGTCGTGAAATGTGTCGTGCTAACACGAGGGCTCACATGACTGTCGATTAGTAGCACAATAACGTAGCACGTACCCTTTTTATGTGGAAAACCCACACATGCTTCTGCGCTGCACTGTTGAGGGGATGTGGGATCCAACTAACTTTGATTTCGACAATTTCGGGCCCTCCTCCTTCACCCCGGAACTTCTGTTGCGTTGCCTGCTTCTTGACCGCTTCCTCGATTTTAGCTAGTTCTGGATCAAGGACAATCGTATCGGTTGAATCGTCTGGTACAAGGATCGGCGACGGCGCTCGGGCTTCTACTGCTAATGCTTGCCTGCAAGGAACAGATAATTGAGCAATGTCCAGAGGGTACAATAATAAGAATGACGCACCGCACAAGGTGTCTGGCATTTGCAAGTTGATGGGCGGAAAGCGCTGGAGGCGGTGTAATCGACCTTGAACGGCTTCTCTGCCGTTTCCGCTTCCTTGGGGAGGCATGCGCGTCACTGTCCACCCCAAGGGCACACTCGATAATTTCTAGGTCGTCGTCTTCCCCATCGGAAGAGAGTCTGCGTAACACACAGTCAGAGCTTATGCTACGATCAAGGCTGGACAACGACGCTACAGCATATCTTATCATACGCAAAGCGACCGAGTAGTTCATCCTGTGCGAGGGAGACACCGAATTCCGTCTTAGAGGATAGACGTACAATTCTGCTACGCCAATAGCCTGCCACCGGGGCACATCATTCTGCTTGTCCCGCTTCTTCTTTTTCTTCGTGGGCCTCGCGGGAGAAGATTGTCCGGACGCTTCGTCTTCTGAGTCGACTGTCGGTTCGCTAACATGAGCGTTCCCTGATGGAGCATAAGACTAACAGTTATGTGCTAATACAATTTTGAGCGTAGCTCACTCTCTGCCAGTTGGTGTAGCTGCTTCCACTGCTCCGCGGTTCGTCCGCGATTGCGCATGAATAGGGCATCTTCGTCCTCGATTGTGTTGTTCTGTGGTGCCACGTTGGTGGCTGCTGCTGCTGTTGTCGAACTAGACGCTTGGTTAGTCGCCGTTAGAACTTCACCGTTGTCCGATCCGGCTGCCGGTGGTTTGGCGACTGGACGTGGTCGCGGTCTTGGTCGTGGACGCGCTGACATGGTCAAAGGCAAAGATAACGCGTGGGAAAATTGACATCGCAGGGTAGCATCTTCCTGTCACGCGATGTCACGTCACGCCCCCAGTGTTCCCTTCCAGCCATGGCCGACGCGGGGCCCGTCTTCAAAAGATCAAAACCAAGAGCGGGACAGCGCACTAGGGAAGCAGACTTGGAACCTGATGAACCGAATACAGAGAATGACAGTGAGTCGCCCGCGACAATTGCTTCCAAGATCAAGAACAAGGCGAAGCGTGCAAAGGCTAAGCCAAAACTCAGCTTCGGTGGTGACGAGGTAAGTTTGCAGAGAATGTGTACAGTGAATCAGTGCAATTCAACGCGTTCCGAAGCCTGAAGAAGGGGATACATTCCAAGTGAAGAAATCCAAGTTGAGTCGTAAATTGGCCCTCGGAATACATCCAGCGTATGTTCTTGGCATCTACATCTCGAAATAGGCCATAATCGTCCTGATCAGTAATGCACTACCTGATACATTGGATCAGGCAACTATCAGTGCCCGTACAAATGGCGGACCAGTTTATAATGCGGCATACCTTTCAGAATTGAGGGCCAGTACGCAATCGGCTCCACTACCTGTGCATGACCCAGACATCTACGATGCGAATATTTCGATGAATGTGGAAGATGCCGTCATTAGTTCGTTTGATGCATCAGGTGCGCTGCCTCTGCAATCTTTCGCTTCATTTGCTGAGTTATCTAGTGTCGAGTGATGTCACGATACCTTCGCAGTCGTCCATTCGGGCTGCCAAGGAGAAAAGAGAGCGTCTACGAGCCATTGGACCAGATGAAGATTATATGTCTCTGGCTGTGACAACGCGTAATGACACTTATCAAGGTCCTCATCCAGAAAGCCGACTAGTGCGAGAGGAAGATGAACTGGGTGAAGGCGATGACGGTAGGTAAGGGATAGGATACCGTCCGCGTCAGCTTGACACCTGAACTTTGTAGAATATGCCGAGTACACCAGTGCACAAGAAAGGATTGCATTGACCAAGAAGTCCCGAAAGCTAGAGGCTACCAAACGCAAAGACTCTATGCAAGAAATGATCAATGAGGCGTTAGTACGGGTCTGGGTCTTTCGTAACTTTTCTGATATGCCTGCAGTAATGAAGAGGATGAAGAAAGCATAGAATGGGAAAGAGAGCAGCTGAGAAGAGGTGGCTTGGATTCAATTGCGAAGGCCGATGCTGCCCCTGTAAAACAGGTTTATAAACCAACTCCCAGTATGTGCAGCCTGCTTGTTGTCTACTTGTATTCACCATATTACGTAGTCCCTCCTTCGACGGACATACCCGCCCTCGGTGCGGCTATCCAACAGCTCGCCCAAACTCTCGCTGCTCTCAAGGCATCTCATGTATCTAATACTGGTGCCGCTACTTCCCTCGCCGTTGAACGAGATCAACTAGATGCCCGGGAAACTGAGTTGCGTGAGATGATTGCCGAGGCCGAGACAAAGAGGGCTTGGTTCTCTGAATTTAAGGACTGGATGGAAAGTGTAGCGACGTTTTTGGACGAAAAGGTCTGCACACATATGACTATTCCGACTGAGATCTAGTTGTTGATCGACTTTTCCAGTTCCCTGAATTAGAAAAACTGGAGGATGAATACGTCTCTATATTGAGAGGGCGTGCTGATATGTTATCACAGCGACGTAGAGAGGACGACAGGGGAGACCTTTCCCTGATATTTGGTTCACCTCCTTCATCACGTTCCCTAGCAGTGGAGGAATACGACGAACTAGGACGCGTGGTTCTCCGGGCTGATAGCGTTGAGTTCAGGAAGCAAGGTCGCGCAGCTCGGATTGCACGCCGCGCTCGTCGGCAATATCGGAGAGCCGTATCTGAAACTGACGACAGGGAAGAGGGCTATTCGACTGACTCATCCCTTCCTTCTTCCGATTATCAGGCTTCCATGGAGCGAATCGTTTCTGGAGGAGAGAACATCCTGTCTGATGTGCAGGCAGTTGAGTTTAGTGACCCGAGCTTGGGGGTGGGTAAGTGGTTTGGCGAGTGGCGCAGCCGTTATGGAGATATTTACGCCAACGCATGGGGTGGCCTTGGTCTTATCGGTGCATGGGAGTTCTGGGTACGGCTGGAGCTCTTGGATTGGAACCCATGGGAGGTCAGTGATGTAAATTATTGCTTCTTATTGTCCTTAATCACGCGTCATGTTAGTCATCTCAGAACTTGGATGAGTTCTCCTGGTATTCATCACTCCATGGATATACCCAATCTCATGATAGAGACGAGGAACCCGAACCCTCTCCCGATGGTGACCTCGTTTCCGCTATGATATCTACGGTGGTCGTCCCCCGTATCTGTAAGATGGTAGAGAGCGGTGCACTTGACCCTTACTCCACTCCGCATATCAGAAGACTGATCGACATTGCTGAACAAGTGGAAGCCTCTATTGGTTCAGATCACCACAAATATCTGGTGTGTTCATTCGGTCGACTGAGAATGCGTCTTTTAACACGCCGTAATCCCTCCTTAGATGATTCTCAGATCTGTGCACACGGTGTTTAATGATGCTGTGACTGCTGCAGAGACCTTCCTTTCTCCGTTCACTCAGTTTAACCACCCGCATTTTGAACCAGAGGGGATTGCTGCTCGTAATCGGTTACTCAACCGAGCATCGAAGCTCCTCGACATGATGCTGCGATGGCGAAAGTACACAGGTGAAAAGCTTGGGGCTGGAGAGCTCTGCGTGCGATTTCTTCGGAACTATGTGCTTCCGATCGCAAGAAGTGGATGGGAAATTGGGGGGGAAGATAAGGCTCGACAGGTAATTGTACTGGAAACTGTTGGTAGAGGAAGCTAACGCGTTCTGGTGTCTTACAGATGATAGCTACATTACCGCAGGAATTAACAGGCTCTTTGAACTTTTGATTCCAATCACACATCGGACATTATACTCTACATCCCGCAGTTAATTGGAGAGGCTTCTCGTCTTTGAGTGCGTGATTTTTATCATCGAGCAATCTATGAACCCGAGCTTGCAGCCCAATGCTATGCAAAGTAACGGTGATAGTGCGATGGTATCTTCCATTCCTCCACATTATCGCTGTGGGCTTCTCGGGAAATCAATCTGAAGCATGTATGACCCCCGTGTAATGTGCCCTCAAGCCATTGTATATGCACGTAGTGGTTCGTTCGGTTGTCAAACATATGCAGCATGTGTTATAGTTGTTATTCGCATTTCCACTCCTGTACGAACTAATTTTGAATTGGAAATATGCTTAAGAAATGATTGTCCATAACTCTTAAATTGGAGCCCATATCGATCTCAGCAGCTTTGAGTGACGTCGAATTCCATAGGTTCCTACCAGCAGGAACTGACAGCCAACGATGCATTCACAGCCTAGTCGAGATCCCGTGTAGTTTATGTACATTCATTCAGTTCGCGGAGGTTTGGATTCAAGTTTGAATTCGCTCACATACTCAGCATTCCACACCATCTTTGTCAATCGCAATTTCTAGTAATACGGAGAACTTGATTTTATTGTGTGCGTTCGATAGTCATAATCTAATATTCATCGCAAGGAGTTTCCCAGGTATGCCTTGTGCCGTACCTACAGGCATTAAACTGTCCTGCGCCAGCTGACCTTCTGAGTGGTGGACATCAGGATGGCTCGATTCTGTATAACTATTATTTTTCTTGCATCATTAGCGCACCTATGCATGGCGACGAGCTCGAGTTTGCAACAAGGGCACCACACCGACACAGCTTAAGACACCGCTCGCCCATATATATATCTACTAGTCAACGTAGCCATGCCTCAGAATGCCAAACCTTCGATACATAGGGCACACTTGAGGAAACCCATACTCTATCCCACCACCATATACGTCCATGTCGTGTCCCAAATATGACAATGGCGGGACATGGGAATCAGTAAACTGGTCGGAGATACTAATTGTTACCCCTAAGTCAGACATAACATAATTTCAATAAAATCCCGTCTGTCCATAATCGCAAACATTAAGGCAAAAGGAGAGGTTCGTGGCTACCATTTCCCTACTACGCGACCAACAGCCCAGAAAATTGAGCATATACAAGCGGGCATCAATACAAGCCATATTCCGACGTCCCACAAGAGGCGCTTTCCCAAACGCCTCCGTTGGAGAGCTCTCTCTTTCCGCTGTAAGAGCGGATCGAGTGAAGGGCGTGAAATAGATCCAGCCCGACTAGAATGGCGTGTATCTGGTATGACGTGTGGTGCCTGAGGGACGATAATCACCATGGGGCGTCGCAAGTAATGAATAGTTATGTGCGCTAAGCCTGAGCAAGGGAAAACAAGCCCGCACACTAATGGTCAGTCCTTGATATTGCAGGGATGTACGGAAAGACGAACCTGGAAGTAGGAATGTCCCGCAGCAAGCCGAAACAAGGACTATGTCCCTAAGCGTGTTCAGAACTGACGTCGAGCTTAGGCTGAGTACGACGACGACAATAACATTGAGGACTCTAGCCAGGTTCACAGAGGAACAATGGAACATGATGCACGAATTGCGCGGTGCTGGGGTCGAGAGGATGACGCTTGGGATAGATAGCAAAAGAGTCAATGCGCGAAGGGCTGGAACCAAAAAATTATAAAGCGTTCCTGCAGTTCCCTGTCGGACAATCTCAGAATTCATATAATGATCCTGTACTACAACATACTATGTTGGTGCGCGAAGAGGCGAGGATCACCAGCGGCAATGTCAATAGCATGGCTAGTGCTGTCGACGAAACATTCAACAACTCAAACAACCTTGCTCTATGTTCTTTCGCCGGCATAGTCGTAGGTGTAGTAGTCAAAGAGGCATATAAGTGGACTGTGAGGGAGGTCGTACACCCGAAGACGATGCTACCTGGTCAACAGCGGGGAATTAGGAACTATAGGTGATGAAACAACAGGTCACGCAACTGTATCCATTCCACAGCACACCCCTCTGCGATAAACTCGCAACTGGCTGAAGCTTTCCAGTCGCGTAACTATGCGATACTGCTATCAACCATGCTAAATATGAGGCCAAAGAAAAACTACTGGAATAAATTACAGGCTTTGCTGCAAGTGAGTTGGAAGTAGATATCACGTATACAACAAACCCCAGCAATGCAGATATGGTCAGACGTGAATAGGGCTGCAGGTCTTCAGGAACCAGTGGTAGTACAGACTCTACCAAGTCTTTGGAACAAACTGATCAGACGAATCAAAAATCAAACATGAGCGTGACTAACCCTGCATATAAACTGCGGCCAGGAATACCATGTACAGTGCAACAGCACCATTTAGTAGGCCGCGTACAAAAGAATGTTGGCAGCGCTGACCCCGACCCCTCACAAAGGTCTCCACGAGGATATCATTTAATGTCGCTTTGTGCAGATAGCGACCGAGCATGAACCAAAGATGGCGACAGAACGTAGAGAGAGACATCGCAAATCCAAGGAGAAGGATGCCATACAGTAAAGAGATAGAACTGTCCGAAACATACAGAACACCAAGCCTGAGATAAGGCAGCAAGAGATACAGAAATACACAAGACGGGGGAAGAGGGGGAATATAAAGTTTCTTGATCTCGAGCTGAGGATCATGGTTTTCGCCAGTGTCGTCGTCACTATCGAGGTCGTAAGGATCCTGACGTTCATTATCTGGAAGCAGGACGAGCGCCGAGGGCGATGCTGTGCCTGACAAACCAGAAGGTGACTTGAATCGTGGGGAGGTTGGGGAGTCTACTGACTCCGTATCATAGTCAACGCTCGACATGCGGCTGGCTGATATCCCAAGGAAATGAGCGGTAAGGAGGAAAGGAAAGGTAGGGCGTCCTCGAGGACAAGGTACCTCGAGGAGATATAGCGTGCTTAATTATTAGACCTGAAGTCGCACACCATACCAGCCCCTCTAACCAAACGCACGTGACTCGAGTTGGTCAGCCAGGCTTAGTACGAGAATCGACCATCATGGAGCTCTATTCTACGGAAGACTTGTGGTACAGTCTGTTCCGCTACAAGTACTTGCCTGGCATACAACAAAAGCAGACAAATGAAATCCACCTAGACAAAGAAAGACAGGCTATGCTGTACATTGCTACACCACAGATGCCCGCTGGCCTAGACTATATTTAAACAGCTCGGACCCACAGGTAGCCCATAGATTGATTCCGGCCCCATCTTCTGATATCTGCATCGTACGCACCGAGGATTCGAAACGGTACTGAAATAAATATCTATTGCGGGGTTCGGTAGTGGATAAACTAGGGTCTGGTGTCAGCGGCTGACCCCCTGAACGAAGAGACCACAGCCGGATACGATTGTCCTGACCCGCTGCGAAAAGGAATTCCTCCAAAGGATCCACAGCAATTGGCTTATAGTTGTGAGTTTCAAGAGCTGAAAAGACAATGACGAATTGGACGTACGGCTTTTATGGTATAGGAGTTGACATTCCCCGCAAATACCATTAACGGTTTCCCAAGGCAAGGAAAGCGCAGATCAAAAGTCGAAATCTAGAGGACATACGTAACCAGATCCGGCACTCGGCCCACGGACTATATGAGAGACAGCAGGGAACGGCTTACAGAACCATCGACGTTAGACACTAGAAGTTGCGAATTGTGCAGCAGTCTGAGGTTAATCACAGAATTAGATGACTCGGTGAACAGCCCATCGAGAAGGGCATTGCCCTTTGATGTCCACACCCGGGTGTCAAATCTCAGGATGTTGCCATTACGAAGACCTGTATAGAGGATTTGCTACAGAAATTTCAGATAAAGCACAGGGAAAGAGGCCTGGCATCACAACTGACGTCTTGCTGAGCGACAGAAAACACATCACTGCAAGTAGGAAGATTATAGACCGCAGCACGCTCTGTAATGTCGTCAATGCAGACGGCTCGCTTGTTAGCACCTTGTTCACAGTGAGTTTGAAAGCCATGGAAAATGAACAAGTAAGGACTTACCTAACACTAAACGAGAACCTCGTAGATCTGCTGTCCATATATCACATGCCACACGTCCATCGATCCTGGATACGCGGATGCTGACCGACGTCGTTGTAAGTCCCGGACCATGAAGCCGAATTCTGGAACGTACTCCTCTGCAACGGGATCTAAAGGGAGATATAAAATTCTACAATCAGGTCCGAAGGAGGTGGCACTGTTGCGGTATTACTCTCCGTGTAAAGAGCTGTGATGGAGAAATATATACGAACATGCACTTGGAACCAGAGACACAAATGGCAGACACCTGTGGGCCAATCAGTGCACATGCGACCCACTAGCTCAAGTTGGACTTGCCTCGGACGATAGGTTGAACTCAGGCTGCCAGTCGTGAGACGTGAAGATTCCAGCCTCTTCGTTCTGCTTATCTTGAAGGGATGAATAGAACCATCCCATAGAGTCTCCTGCGAAGCTCCATACACGGCCATTATGGTAGACCGTCTTTACACTACTATTACATAGTGAATTACTCGGGAAGGGGATGTACTGACCTGGAAAGCGGTGAGAGACCCATGAGGCGACAAGGGGGGGATGATCAATCGTTCCAACTTGTCAGTCAAGGCAAACTGGGAGCAGCGTAAACGGCTTTGGGTAGAGATGGTCGCAATCAATTCTGCTGTTAGCAATACTACGGATGGGCGTACTGTATAAGCCTGTCCTTACGCGATGCGGAGAACGATGTACTCATGAGAGTAAGGATATGGTGAGGTGTATATCTTCGGCAAGACGCCGAGCTCTTTGCTTCCGCGCGGGAGGCAGTTTGCTGTCGGGCCAGCGTCGGAAGTTGCCTATTATTTGAACGAGACGCTTTGCAATGGGGAGAGGCGGATGAGAGCGGGAAGTAGCGCCGCCTCTCCTCATCCCAGTACATGCCTGGAAGATCTCGCGGCATAGTAGCGTCTTGATTGCAGAGAGTGACTTACAATACTTGAGGCTACTGTGTTAGTGGCAGGCTGCATGGCACAAGACCACGACACTGTATATCTTGACGTAGGCGTACTTACCCGTGTGTAGGCCCGTAGTAGACTTTATTACGTAATATTTACTTCGGCCCTTGGAATCAATCCGCCCAAGGTGCCCCACCTGAGTACTGAGTAACCAGCTTCTCATTGAGCAACATGACCCAGTGCCTCCGAACGGACTAAATACGAGTCTGGTAATCCATAGCCTTAGACTATATCCGCCAGCAACACCAGCCTTTACCGCGGTTCCGCCACGATCCGACAGCGAGCCGGGACACGCATAATACCAGAGCGCTTCCACTGCGTGCCATTAATACTGGTGTTACTTCCAGGCTATACATCATGTCTTCTCGTCTGTCTCCAGACATCAGGGATTGCTGGCGGTCGCGGACTGTCCGACACGACTGAGCAAGGTCACGAAGTAGTCAGACTTACACA
>JADGIP010000247.1:0-25966 GCA_016618355.2 Astraeus odoratus | reverse complement strand
TCACACGCAGTCAGATCCACCTCCACTTCATCTACATTCCATGGGAGTCGGGAGTCGTCACCTGGACCACAGACATAAACTTCATTGTCTGGACGAGCATAAATTTCCGGGGAGGCCCTCTGATCGTACGGCAGTTCAATTTCTGCAAAGAGCACGTACGGGGCAATGTTTACGCCAGGTTTCGGACGTATTGTGATACTATGAGCGCGAGTAGCACTGATGGGGAGGGAGGGTATTATGGATCTAGACCATGCACCAGCAGCAAGAATGACGTGAGTGGCGGGAATCGATTTTTCTTGATTATCACTTGGGTCCATGTATCGAACACTGATGACCCTGCCTGATCCCTTTTCTATGGAAGCTGCACTTCCCCTTTGGATTTGTACCCCCTTCTCGGCGGCTAGTTCCAGCATGCTTCTGGTGAATAGGTAAGGGTGGACCTGAGCGGTCCCTTCAAAGCCTGATGCAGGATCCATCGGGGTGTATGAGGTCGTGAGTTCTTCTTTGACCCAATTCAGGCTCTGGGGATGTCTCTTGTTGATCTGTCCAGATTGCGCGCTCGACCCTACTCCAAGCGTTTTCTGCAAGCTTTTCTCCTTTCCCCCCTTTCCCACTCCGGGGTCATGTGTATCGATCAAGTCCTCTCCAATTCCCTCCCACGTTCCACAATCGACGAAGCGGAAGCCCCATCTCTCTACTCCATTGTGCTCTTTCGCCAGTCTGACGTGTTCAGGGAATGAGATATTAACTAGTTCAGTTGGATATGCCCATTTGGCAAGAAGCCCCCCTGCCTTACCGGAGGCCCCCTGAGCGATCCCGTTCGCCGACGCTTCGAGGATGGTTATCCTTGTGGTTTCCAGGGCATACGAAGAGTGCCTGGACAGATAGTATGCAGTGGTGCATCCAATTATTCCACCTCCGATAATGACGATGTCCCGATGCTCTACTTGAGCCATGACTCTTGTGTATGAACAGAAACGCCTTGTTCTAGCGGGTAGTAAGCAGAATTTTAAACACTGCCTTGGACTGCTGAACAGAAAGGCTGGCAATATTGGTGGATCTCTGATACATGCACATACATGTAGGTTACATAATATATGGCTGTGCCATTCTCGCGCGGAGCCGAGTCGGCCGATGCGTTGTTCGAAAGTGTCTTCGTTGTACATAACTGTCATTGTATAATTCATACAACATCTGCCACTGCATCGTAGGCGTGTTTTCTCGGAGTCGAAAGAAACTTCCGGCCGCTTGTGTCCCATGGAATCTGACGAGAAACTAACGGTCCACGACTTCGTGACAGATGAGGCAGATATAGTTTCGTCGCCAGCAAGTAGACTTGAAATGGGACGCGCCATGATCCTCGCGTCTCGTTATAATGCGAACTGGGTGACGCCGGTAAATAGGATAGAAGAATCAACATTTCGTACGTACTCTGTTTGCACTGATACATCGGTGCGCTAACGTATCGTAGAACTGTCGTACCACAAGCTGTACGAATATCACGCGAAGCCACCGAAAATCAGAAACGGAAATCAATGGCCCGGAATTAAAAGCTTGAAAGAATGGGGCATTCTTCCCTCGCCCGACAGTGACGAGTGCATCTTGTTGAAACATCTTGAAGAGTTTCAGAGTACAGACTTCTGCATAGCGAGTCACAGTCAGCGACTCTATACTAGAAATGATCTGGGTGAAGAACCATTGTTCCAACACCCAGTCAAACGGGCGTCGGAATCGGAATTACGAGGCCCGCAGCCAGTCAAGAGGCTCAAGCTTGTTACAAGCTCCATCGTTGACTGGATACCTCAGGTTCGACCGCTCCTCGGTTTAGATGTCTCCCTTGTCTCTGATATACCTCTAGCCACATTTCATCCCGTCCCGTGGCAATACATTTGGACTTCTTGATACGACTAGATTACCGCCTTTCTCAAAGGTGCATCCAATTGCTGTACCACCTTACACCGCCCTAGCTGTCTCAGAGCTTCTAGAGAGCCAGTATCGAAGGGGCGCGTGGCTTATTCCTATACGCGGACAAATGCCCTTTGAAGAAGCAAGTATGGCGGTCATTGTGCAATCACCGAAAGCCGTCGGGTTGGACACCGACTACCCCCACCTTGTTGGCCACAAGATAGTTTGGACACCCGAGATTCTGGTTGACTTCTGGAACTTCCTCCTAGGGTTGCAACGATCGACTAAGCTAGGCCCCATCTCGTTATCTTTCCACCCCGCTCCTTCGGACATGATATTCACCGCCTCAGAACCAATCGAGGAAAGCACTAACAACCCCTATCACCAGTTCCATCAGCATTCTTCTAGGTGGAAGGTCACAATAGGATCGAGTCCGACTCCATCTGATGGTTTCGCGCCATACGTATACAGAGCGCGGTTAGAAGCAGTTGATTACATCAAGGTCTATCACGACATCCCATATTCTCTCTCACTACGGAACGTTCTGGATGCCTACCAGTACAAGTTGGGTGACGCAAGCACCGCGTGTTCGAAGATGGGTGATTCTGGAAATTTTCGTGTCTTGAAAGGTGCTCGGTTGGCTTTCATGGATGAGCGATCCAAGGTTGCGTTCATGATGTGACGTCTGGGGTGGGCATTATGTCCCTACTCTTTTTACATTTCTGATGCGACGTCGAGGCATGGGAAATATGCCTTTTCTCGTACGTCTTTTTCCCGTTCATTTACTGCGTGCAGTCATGTTGGGCTCCTAAACATTGCTCGCTTCTCATGAACCGATGTCGATGATACTAAGCGAGTGGTGCAATGAAATCACTCAAAGGCAAAACCAATATGTGGTGGCTTAGTGTAGGGGTTAACGATCACGTGAGTGTTAAACTTAGTTCTGGCGCTGCGCATATTCATGCGATATCATATGTTTATCCCCGAAGTGACGCGTTGTATTCAGGGGAGGAAATGGAGCCATCCATATTGCTTTGGAGTTTCGAGGGCAAACCTCTCACGGGAGTGTACAGAGTTAGTCGCTGTGAATGCATCCAGCAATCCCGATAATGGGATTATCGATGCTATGACCATAGACTCACTATCGCTCCCAATGCAAGAAAATCCTTTGCGACATTTAGCAATTGTGGTACGAATCGTTGCAACAGGATAGGGATGGTGACTTATGGAACTGTTAAGTCTGTTCAGTTCCGCGTACTGCTGTCCATTGTTCACACGTAGAAGACGGCTCAAAGCATGAAATTCATAATTCGTGCCGCGTATTCGTCGGTCATTATATATCTCAAGAAGGTACATTCGCAGCTCCGCTGGAGTGCGACTCCTGACGCCGATTAAGCGGCTACAGCCCCATGCGCAAGGTCGTCCACAAGGATGTCCAAGTTAGATCACTTCCTTTCGCAGTCAACTGAAACCCCATCGTCTCTCAAATACCCAGCCTCCTTTTAGACGAACATGGATGATTGTGGCCATGCAGCAGTCCATATCCCATCAAGAGTCGACACGTGCCCTCGGACCTCTTACGTATGCCGAACGCCCTGTTGTCACCTTCCTGAAATGTCCGTGACACGCTGCACGACAAAATCTTGTTCTGGACCTGACAACTTCGGCTCTGCCTCATGTCGCTCGTGTTCACTCCACCGGATACTACTTTAGTTCAGCAACATTTTGTCGGCCTCGGTTTTCCCCGCTTCGACATACGGAAGAGTATTTATTATCCGAGACACGGGATCTAGGGGCGAGTTATGTCAAATTCCCTACAGCTACCATCACTTATTATGTTTCCACACAGATCCGCAGTACTTGTTCTTAGGATGGGCTGCGTAGGCGAAACAGATAACGATGGATTAGTGATCTTTGGGGCCTTTTTCTGCTACTAGTGTATTAGGACTGCTGTATGATGCTTGGAAGGCGACAGAAACCTATCCAAGCTGCGAATGACTCCACCATGGCCTTGACTATGAAAATAGTACACATCCTTTTCCGGAGTGCAGTGCCACCCGGCTGGAGGTGAGTCCTCAGCCCCATGAGGTGACCACGCTGTTCTGCAGGATACGCTTGCTCGGTCACGTCGTATATAAACTTACTGGTTGTTTCTCCCATCGTTCTACAACCTCTCATATCCCCGGGTACTTTGCAAACCACAGTCGCTCCCTTTAACGCCTTCTCCATCTTAATCTGACTTTCAACGTATGCATCAGGCGAATACGGCGTTTTTCACGCCGGAAGACAAGCAGCGCCAGCCACACCTGACTTCTATTCTCGATACCAATGCACAAAAGGTGATCGCCACTGCGGCTGCCAGGGTGTATTACGCGCCGTTCATCAATCCACATGTGAACTGGAGCTGCTCCCAGCTGAAAGGCATAGTCGTTTTCGGGCGCGATCGCGCGGGGCTTGCGTCCACAACTACTGGCATGCCAGCGCCACCGCTGTCGCCGCCCCCACCACTAGAGCGAGTTGGGACACTGGGACATGGGCCACGTCCGAAGGAGAAGTACTGGTTCCGCCTCGTCGACGTGAAGACGGACAAGGTGATATGGTCGTTCCCGATTCCTGAAGTATTCGAATATTACAAGGACAAGCCCTTCTTCCATTACTTCTCTGGCACGGCAAGTGTTTTCACAGCCTATGTCTGCTCATAATGGACTGAAAGGAGCTGGTCCCTATTAGACTCGCATGTTTGGATTCTGCTTTGACGAGGACGAAGCAGCAGATGTATTCTTCAAAAAGGTCGTAGACAGAACTCGGCGCCACTGTCAGTCTCTACCCCTCCTCTTGCTTTGCTTCATCTCTCACGTACTCCGCCACTAACAAACTATGCTAACTCGTTTCATACTTTAGTCTTTGGCCCTTTCCGCTCACGGTCCAACTCTACTAAGAAGCAGACGAAACCTTCGAACCCGCTCAAGCCTTCCAAGTCGAAATCCAAGCCTCCACCTCCACCCGTGCACCATCTCCCCATACGTCCAAACACGGCACCAATCAAACCGAGCATGATTTCTGGCCCAACACCACACTCCTTCGTGCATGTTTCTCATGTCGGTATATCCAATACAGGCGCCATTGAATCCTCTAAGAACGTTGAGCCGGCATGGTCGGCGCTTATTGCGGACTTGCAGGGGTACGGTTTTGAGAGCGAGGGCGAGGTCGTGAGCGAAGCTGGACATGGGCACGGTGATGGCAGTAGTGGCATCAATGCGGACTTCATGGAAGGCTTCTTAGCGGGCGCGAAGGCCGTGAAGGATCGGCTAGCGTCTGCATCAACATCATCTGAAGCACGTGAGTCCCATCTCCAGCATTCTCTGGTTGCTGATCTGAGGTCATTTGATTGGACGTTTCAGAAAACAGCACACCAGTAATCCGACGCAAACCCACGCTCACGTTCGCACCGGCGCCAACACCACCTCCAGCACCGTCTCGAGCTCTCTCGCCTGTGACGGTACCGTCGTCTCCTCCGGCACCAGCACCAGCCCCGCTGTTGCCAACAACTCCGCCTGCTCAGTCCCCTGTGTTTGAACCGGCCCCGATCATTCGATCACTCTCGCCCGCGCCTGGGTCACCCCCACCGGAAAAGAAACGCAAGATCCGGCGACGCGTTCTCCTTCTCTAAACCTCCTATACTTCATACACTGATACCGCTAATGTCGTATGTCCCGCTTACGTAAATATAAAGATGGACACACCCCGATTGAAGACGAGCTGTACTAAAGTTCTAATCATATATCGCCATCTTCAAAATACGGAAATTGTGGAATTGAAGCCATTGCATAGCATTACGAAGGATTTAGTAGCAGCTGTCCATCTAAGGGTCTGAACAATTCCACTGTACAATAGAAGCCGTAACTACTGCTTTGTCTCTTGACAGGAGATGAGTTTATATATAAAGAACACTGGATGGATGAGTGATGCTTAGCATATATTGGCGGGCAAGTGTTAAAACGAGTATGAGAACGAAACTGGTAAGATATTTGCGGTGTCCGACTGATGTATCGGAGTAGGTGTAACAGTGGAGCTGGAGTGAGATCTTTTTGAGTTTATTAATGGCAAAGACCACGTTTCATAATTGGTTACAGGAATTTGCCAAGTATGTCGAAGGCTTGTTCGTTCTTGCTGGTTCACAGGTCACACCGGTTGATATATCAGCCGCTGTATATACATGGACAGCGTGGACCGATGTGAAATGACGTGGGTAGTGCACGAGTGGATCAGAATCGAGTGAGATCTCGACCAAAGATCCCTACTCAAAACCCATCAACACTGTCACGCGGGCAAGACCAGAATTTGACATACAGTTCAAGAACCTAAGTTAGATGGGCCGAGGGAGTAAATGTGCGTGTGCGATTGAGCAATGCACAGTACCAGAACATAATCAAACAAGTTTCCGGATCATCTGGGTCAGAGCACACACAGGACAGATGGGGCAGTGCTCACCAATACGTTGGCACTAGAATCCTAAAAAGACAGGGGTCAGTAACTGTGCCGCAAGCGAAGCAGTGGCCGGAATGGGATGAGCCGACATCAGAGACACAGACTTACTTGTTTCTCAGACTCAGTGTCATCGTGAAGTACGCTGATCGCCACAGGAGCCATGCCACCCTTCCCTTCTCCCGCGCCTTGATGCCTGACTCAGCACCGGACCGATCATAGATTGCTTTCCTGTTAGCACACAGAAGGGAACGGTGAGCATTCTATACATGTGCTGTTACAATCTGGAGAAGTACAACTAAGATGGTCTGACGGTTGTTCCCCCAAAACAGGGATACGCATCATCGGACCGCATAGGAGTAGGAGAAGGAGACTCGAACGTACCAATCACCAAGATATGCCAGACTCCCCTGATTATAAAATTCAAACGGCTGCGTGTGCTCCTTTTCGCGTACGATCTTGTTCAGTTTCTTGGAGAGGTATATCGCCTTCTGGTTGGCGACTACATAGAGAGATCAGTCACACGACAGTGGATAAGTATGTGGATAATTAAATGATAGTGATAGCTTAGCATCTGATGATAACAACCCGCAGCCCTTATCACCTTGTATGAATGGACCCAGATCCGATGGGTAATGATGACAAGGACGAGGACAGGGGAAAGGCAATAGGGCAGAGGGATGAACGGATAAGGTGGCCTACAACTCACCCTGTGCAGTAGCTGGTAACACTGCTGTCTTGATAATAGCTGCGTCCCCGATAGCCCAGACATCTTGATCCACATGCCCGTCTTGCATGATCACGTTCAGGTGTTCATCTGTCAACAAACTATGTAGAGATCGGTGGAAATATTCAGTGCCTGAGCACGACCAGATCGGGTAACTGACCTCTCTGTCTTCTCGTGCTTCTCTATGGATCGGATAGATCGCACAAGAGGGTTCGGAGCTAGACCAGTGCTCCAGACAAGTATGCCGAATGGAACTACATATATGACAGCCCATCACCTTATTCGTCGTAACGCCTAATGCACCGACAGAGTGTGACTTACCTTCCCCTTGTTCTTTTACAAGCATCTTATCCTGCAGAGAAGCGTTTCAGTCAATTCCCTTGCACAGATATACCACCTGGAACCTGCCTTCTCAACCCTCTCTACATGGTGCATTGTCTTGATATCGATGCCATCCCTCCGGAACTTTTCCTCCGCATAGCTACGTATCGTGAGCATCTGGAACCTGAAGATGGTTTAAATAAAACTTACTTGGAGAGAGACCTATCAAACGTTCCAAGGATATGAGGAGCGACATCGTACAGAGTAATTTTTGCCATGCGCGCCAGAACGGGATAGTGCTGCGCTATTTCTGCGTGAAGCAAATCATGCAGCTCTGCTGCGAACTCGACACCCGTGGGACCGCCACCTGTGCATTGGTGTGCAAAGGCGTCAAAGTATGGATTGGGTGCACTAACCTACTATGCAGAAGTGAAGCAAGTTTCGTCGTTGGACATCCGAGAGGATGGGCTGGTTTGCTTGTTCAAAGCCTGATCGCGGAACATAAGTCAGGGCGTTTCCTCGAGCTACCATCCCTCACATTCAAGGATCCGTGTTCTGATAGAACGCGCATCCCGTACATCTTTCAAAAAGTGGGCGTGTTCTTTGACTCCAGGGACATTGAACGCTAGAAAAAGAGATTAAAACCGCTCACAAGCCTCCCATAACAACTCACTTTGTGAATAAGCGCCGACTGCTATTACGAGCTTATCGTATTTAAGGGTGAAGGGGGTCCCTGTCCCTGGAAACTTGGTTTCCGTTGTCGTCTTCTCGACGAGTGGCGCTGAGGATTTCTCAAACGATAAGGGCGGTGTGGCGGGCATCTATGTAAGGAACGGAATGTCGTTGAAGGACGAGCCCTGCGGGTGGTCTTCTGACAACACGTACGCATGTCAATGTCTTTTCCTTGAAGTCTTGAACATATGTCAGCGCATTCTGAAGGAGCATATGCTAGCACTCCGACCTATAGCATCACACCATGCCTGGTAGGCCGACTGAATAGAAGGGGAAATAAGGCCAAAGCACAGGATAAGCCATTGTGCCACCTACAACTTGAGGAGAATATTTCCGGACCTGGAACACGTCAATACGAGGAGATTACAAGAAAAACACCACAGTCGTACCGGCTCGACAGCACACCGAAACTCCAGAGTACCAACCGCACACCCCGCGAGCAGGGGCGTGAAATTGAACGCGTTCGTCGGTGAGACGACAGTGACGTCTGCCAGTGCGTGATCGGTGCATGTCAGGCACAAATATCAGAAAATATTCCGACGACCACACACCCCAGCGCTTCTTGTCGATGTTTCGAAGGAGTTGATATCCGCCCCATCCTGAGCCGAGGATGACCAGGCGCTGTTTGTTGCTTGGTGGGGACGTGCTGAATCGTCGTCCCCGGGCCAAGTACCACGCAGGTCTTCGCAGAAGAGATTTTAGCGGAACACGATGATGAACCAAACTCATTGCTATGGGAGTAAACGATGGAGGGATGTAACTCTCATGTCCCCACGCCGGAAGTGTTATGAAGTCCTGGCCACAGTGGCGATGACTCCGTTACTTGGCCTTCGGGACATCTCGGATAGCGTTGACGTCTTGCCGTTCCAATTCACGCCGTATTTTACAGCACCGTGTCTGAGGCCATTACAGTGGCCATGTGATTCACCGGACGTTGCGTTTTCCCCGTCAACTCAGCTGCACGGTAAATGCTGGCGTCCATCATTGATGCTGATTGGCATCTACCAATGACGTCACATCTCTGAGCCAATGATATGGCTTTCTTGCAGCCTCGACGCGGACAACGTCGCGATGTCCTCGCTATCGCTCACGCCTCTAGCGTCCCTCCGTGTGTCCCAGTACCAAATCCCAAAATTTAACTTCTTCCCTAACACATCCATTCAACACCGCCCTTTGCTCATCTACCATGGGTGCTTCCGCAACCCATCCGCCTCCGCAATCGAGTCGCATCTCCAGTCGACTGGTGTAGTAGAACCACACTGGCGGTATACCATGTACAGTACCTCCCACTTCCACAGCACGGCCCACGAAGTCCTCTGTATCACTTCTGGGCGCGCTCGGCTGTGCTTTGGCGGAGAGGAAAACACGAGGAGGGTTGAGACTGTTGTTGAAAAGGGCGATGTTATCATCGTCCCGGCTGGTGTGGCACACAGGTTGTTGGAGTACCTCGACGATGGTTTCCTCATGGTAGGCAGCTATCCTGTGGGAAAGACGTGGGACATGTGTTACGGAAAGGCAGACGAAGAAGCCAAAGTTGCGAAAATAGCGGATTTGCGGTGGTTCGAAAGGGATCCTATCTACGGAGACAACGGTCCAGCTTTGCATGACTAAAGGACTCAATCGTGGACCCATGCAGTAGGGTGATTCGGCTTTCACTGATGGCTACCCGAGGTCGTTGGCCGTTGTACTATCTTTACATTCTGGGGTGGTCTTTTGCTACTACAGAATCCGGTTCAAGAAATTGATTTACCAACGTAATTCATGAGCGTATTTTTGGAGGCGACTTGGAATTTACAGAACACTTTATAAGAGTAAATTTTAGCCTCGAGTCTCCTTCCCAGATCGAAGAAACCGCCTGAAGCGCTCTACTATTAGTTGAGGTGAGTGTGTCCAAATGGGGGACACTGAGTCATCGCAGTGAGCTCCTGAGCATGGCCCACCTCGGGCTCATCAGTATTTTGGTTGCGTTCTGGTCCTCTCGTGATGACCAGGCATACCTTGTAAGTGTATTGCGCAGATCTCCAACCCATGTTCTTCATGATGGGGTTAATCTCTGTCCTTTGGCTATATTCGCTAGGTCTCGATACATGGGGAGCTGGACACAAGCTTCATCACACAAATCACTGTCCAGGAATCCCAAGACGGTTCCGAAATGCTTGACAGCATTTCCTTGCATCATAGCATTCACGAATCACCAGGACTTTCGGTATAACACTGACTACGTCGCTAAAGCGGAAGGGTTACAGAAGTGTTCAAGAAGTACAAATGCTCAGCGTGAAATTGAGATCAGATGTTGTACTAACAACAACTACATCACCGCAGCTAACAAGTGATTGCTGTACTACATTACTGATTCTCGTCTGTGCGCTTCTAGGTAGAGAGACTTATTTGTGAAAAGTCGGAATCGAGTGATTCCGTAACCTTCGTGGGGGAGGGGATTTCTGCATTCATCATACCGACATCTCTTCGCACGTTATCTTACAGGATACCTTGTTTGGGGAATGAAGCTTTTGAAGACAGACACAGTCAACAGGGGTTTAGGGAAAGTGGAGTTCAAGTTCGCATGGTGGTCTGTAACAAAAAAGGCATCCATATTGATGGAATGAGAAGCAATAAACGAGAGTAATATTGCATGGCGTGCGGTTAGGACGACAAAATATCCCATGGAGAGGCGGGTAGACAGCATAAAGAGCGTACTTGAGTAACTACACTTGAAAGCTGGAAGGAGGAACTTACTATGAATAGGATAATGGCGCCGGCATCAAGCGCGATCCTCAGGTACGGAAGATGCAGGTTAAGGCATGCGCGCTGTCGTAACCACAGTGGCCACATTGGCTCACGGAAGCTTTGATCAAGTGACCAGTATTATCTTCCTCGTCGCACCTCAAGATGGGCGTGATTTGGTCGCATGCCCTCCAGACGGGGGTGAAAGCAGTAGTGCAAATGCGCATGGTTAGCTGAGTGGTGCTAGGAACGGTGCGAGCGAAACTTATACGAGCTGCTGATGCTGGAGGCGGAAGGCGACTACAGTTTTTATCTGTTTCCTGTGAGCTCCGCCCCTTATCATGCTGTAGGATAAGTAAACACATGAAATCACTGATTACTGCCCACAGCATATCTGGCTATGGGAAGTAGCTGCCATTAACAAGGCCTGACCCTGATATTCATAGCTACTCGTTCCAGGTGACTTACATGTGGCTTGCATGATGATTTATTGTATATCATACAAGAGAGAGTCTAGGGAACCTATCAGCCCAAGGAAGTAGTCAGCCACCGAAGGTCTATCGAATAAGGACCGGGTTTTGATGGTTGGTGGTGGAAGGGGCTCCTAGTACTGGAACTATGAGGGATATAGATGATATTGAAATAGGGTAACACCACGATGGGCATGCCAAGCTATCCCTGATACAAAACCAGACTTGCTGTGGACAGAGCAGTTCTGAGCTATGTCCGGGCGTAAGCTCGCGACTGTAGATACGAATACATGTGGTACCTTACGCACATTGGGGTTACTTGCTCAATACGATCAATACTTGATCGAGTCCAGGCATGTGGGTCCCACCGCGTATCGGTCATAGTCCGCCGTGATGCTCAGAGTCATATAAAAGCACCCACCGGAGGTTGTTACCTGGCGTAAGCAGTGGTAGAGAGCCCTCAAGTCTGTCTGTGCTATGCAACAGCAACTCGGACGTATGGATCGGTGTCGACAATCTCCGTGAACGTAGATTGGTCTATAAGGTCTCTCGTATCGTGTTCTCCGTCAAACAGACGAAAGTCTAAGTTTAAACGTGTATGCAGCGCACCTCAGATGCTACATTACAGTGGATAGATACGAGGGGGGTGATAGCCATGCAAGCGGAAATAAATATAGATAACAAGTTGTGAAGCGCCAACTGCAGCAAATTACGAATAAGCCAATTCAGAGCATGTCGAGAAGACGAAACTGAGCTTCTGTGCTATTCAATGATCCATTTCCGTACTGCCTCCTTCACAAGTCGTGCCATTTCTTCACGTGCCACTTTCTTCGCACTATCCGTAATGCCAACCAGGGCGTCGAGAGCACTTGGTGACGTGGTAAGAGGATCGAATTCGATGCGATGACCATCTTTGATGGGTAGAGACACCAATGCAGATGCCGAGCCCGACGGTACGGACGCAAGGGGAAGCGGGGCAGGATTCGATTTGGGTGTGACGGTTGCACTCGGGTCTGGATATGCCATCTGTGTGCGGGAATTGTTTCGCGAGTGGGTAGGAGCAGTACTATGAGAATTCACGCGCGAGGACGATTGTAGGTCATGATTACGTGGTTGTGACGAAGTGGCGAGCACTAAGGAGGGGTCTCGTCGTATAACGATGCTGTTGGTCCGCGTAACGGTTTGCGAAGTGACATTCGTTTTCTCCTTTCCGCCCTTTTTGCCTGTCAACGGTGCCGTAACACCTTGTGTATGGCCACTCTCATCGTCCTCGTCACCACCAGCAAACCACCCAAGCCCAAGGCTATATGGATTAGCAAGCGGTGACCCATTGACACTAAGCATGCTCTCATCGCGTCGTGGTGCTCTTAGAGCAGGATAAGTGGGTGCTTGAGGTGGCATAACTGGATTAAACGTTGTTGTAGATGGTACTCGCGTGCGTTGCAGTTGGTTAACAGTGGTACCATTTGTAAGTTTCGATGGCGAGGTGCCACGAACAGGAATGAATGGAAGAGGCTTCCCTGTCTTGTATGGACTGGGTGACGGTTGTAATCGCGATGTCCTTCGTAGCTGTCAAATTACAGCACAAATCGATGAAAGCGCGGTTTGTAAGAAGTATCAAGAGGTGCTAAGTGTTTCACTCACAGCGCCAGGTGTCTTGCTGGTCGAGAAGGGGTTGGCAGGGCCATCCCTTTTCTTGGGGGTGGCAGTTGCCACTCGGGCTTAAATACACTTGTCAGCCCCCCTGAGGAGCAAGGGAATGCAGTCTAGATCGGACATACCGCTCTTCGGTGCTCGCGTCTGTTCGCCATCGTGCGTTGCTCCTGATCCTGCAGCCTCCGACTCCTCCAGAGCAGCCGCCCACTTCCGCTTACGCGTCTCCCGATCTATTTCAAGGCCTTCTGCTTCACCCAACCGTTCTTTCTGAAGCCCACGTAAACACGCCTGGATATCGCCATTATACTTGTCCGCAAACTCTCCCATTTTGACACTACGGACGAGCTTTGGTATACGAGAGATCAGGCCCTCCTGATGAAGTCGGAAATTCTTGAGAGCGATAGCTAGCCATTCTTCTAGCTGGCGAACGCGGTGTTCGACTACAGTGCAGGTAGGCCGGTTAGCTGATCTAGCGGGCCATGGGCAACGATGTACAAGTTGGAGAGAAATGTACCTTCAATGTCCAGGTTTTTGATGAGCTGCTGCTTTTCTTCTTGAGAGTATCTACGCCTCGCTTCGGGTACGGTCATGATTGCAAAACGTCGACATTGCATGATCCTTGAAGTTTAACTTTGATGTACGTGACACGTCACGTGATCGATTTTTAAGTGACGCTTTGTACCACAGGAAACAATCACCAAAACTACAATCACTGCACTAGTGCTACAAGGTCGATCCCGAAGAACTGTACCACCACGGGAGTATGGACGCATTGCTACCTTATCTATAAGAGAAAGTGGCACATGTGACCTATTATATTGGGGAAGCAAATCACAAGAAAGAAGACAGTACTTATCCGACCTCTACATTCAAACACGCTGCGCAATCCATGACACAACTAAGACGAAAAGAATCCTCGAATGTATCACGGGTATCGCAAAGACTGTCAGCAGAGATCCATCAGATTGCATAACAGATATCTGTTTCATCTCCATAACATGTTGCACCACCATCACTCGACGGCTCGCTGTAAAGTTACACTAAGAGTACGCTGGTGCGTGAATGAAGCCTTCTTCCTGCAGAGATTTACTTTGAGCGAGGCTGCAACGCGTGGCAGTGAGACCATCCCAGAAACTTCCTGACTACTTGTATTCTCCCTTTCGCTAGCAACGAATTTATCTATCTGTGATGGGCTGTTGCAGGATCGCCCTTGTGCCTGGGTGACCCACCACTGCCTCCAGAAGTCACCACCTATGGCAGCATCAAGCTTGCCTACAAACCCTACGGGCAGCCACGTCATGTACCACTGTCTCGAGCCATCTCTGAGCACTCAGGTAGCCAGCGCGGCTGCGGTAAATGCTCTTGGCGTGTCACGTCCATCCAGATGAAGGCCATAGTCAGTGAGCAGTCTTTTGGCCATGGACGCCGCAGTTGTCACAAGTTATTTACCATTTCTGGGTCGGTTACGACGGGGTGCTGGAACTCTCGTTTTCCGTTTAAACTCAGTGCATGCGGTAGTCCTCGGCCACCTTCCGAGACCCGCGAGCATTGGCACTCTTCCAACGGCCTTTCTTTCCTCAGTAGATATTCTTGGATAATTGTGCTACACGCTGGCACCTAGTCTCAGAGGGATATCCGAGTCAGTCGTACTCTGTCCCTTGCCTAATTTTCAGTCCAGAATCTCCATCACATGCTCTATGGTGACTAGTGTGGCGCGGGCCGGGTGGCCGGTGCTATTTTGGGAGAAACTTTGGTCCAACGGATCAGCCAGATAGTGCATCGTGCATATCATCCGTGCTCTGCATCTCAGAAGACGCTTGTATCGTCTATCAATCTATCACAACGATCGCCCGCCTATCCGCGTCAATACAGGTATGTCCTAACTTTTTTCGCGTGGTCCGGCTGGAGGAGGGGTCTTTGATCATTCCTATCCAGGCTACAGAATATAGTCCCATGACAATTCGTCCAGCCCGCCAGAGACAACATTTTCGTAGAAGAAAGCGGTCACCTTTGTATCACGCCAACTCGTGATCCACCGCAGCAAAACTTTTAGTATCACTTTTCCGGGTACAAGCTCGTTCGCACCCAGAAGTGGGTGTCTTCGAGAGCACGTATACTAATTGACCCTGCGGTGATCCCTCCGTAGTAACTCTATCTCCATTGTTACATGAAGCTTCACACTGGTGAGCTGGCAACACTGCTCTTGTGATGCAAACTCTGGCCCGCAGAATCGAGTAAGTTCGCATGCTGTGCTGTATCGCTCTACGTGATAGCCCTCTGGCTCATGATTTCGTACTCTCAATCGTGAGTATCCGAGGACGGATATGCTAGGTGCGCAGACCTCCACCTCCGTGTCCATGCGCGACTATGAGTGGTTTCTAATTATGTCACATGGAACGTCGTGCTCTATCGTTCTGGCTGAAATACTCCCGCCACGGGTTAGGAACTTATGCGTCGCTCTTTGGTTCATGTGCTGGGTGTCGTATATCTTGAAGTACAGTACACCACAGTGGAATGCGGTAAGTTGATCCTTCTGGGTGGTCCACGAGTGGTAGGTCAAAATGCACCGTTGCAAGCTTCGCCCTCTAGACTAGGAAATTCTTGCTTCGCTGGCTCATGCATTCTGGCACAGGCGGACCGAGTCACGATAACTGAGAAAACGGAATGAGGAAATGCCCAGGTTCGCAAGAAGATAAATGTACGCGTGCATGGAGGGTTAGGACACCACTGGCGATCAGACTCTTAACTTTTCTACTCGCCCTTATCCAAAGCAACACTTCGCAATGTCTCGTTCCTCTTTTTTTGCTGGGATCCTCACCGCTATTGCTGGCTCACTCTTAGCTTTCTTTGGCAAAGGATCTCTGCCTGTCACAAAGCCACACTTGGGCACAAACTATAATGTCTCTCTTTCCTCTAGTGCGGCACCGTCCCCTCCGCACTGGGTGATTTACAGCGACAAATGGGTGTCAGGCGAAAATGGGCCGCCTGCTGTGACCGACATAGCGGTGCGCCTCTATTTACGATTTTCAGATACATTTGATGACGGACTTACCGTTTGCATTGTGATCCACAAGGGTTACAACGTCTTGTCAGTCTCTGGCACATTCTCCATCTCACCTCTGCTGACGACAATTTTCCAGTGTACTTTCATTCTGGCTTATGTCCGGCCCTGCAGATCAAGCGCTTGAATGGACCCTTATCTCTGCGTCCACTCGCTCTTCCATCAAGTCTTCATATGCTGCTGCAGGCATCAAGCTCATGGTCTCCGCCTTTGGTTCCACTGATTCCCCGACGAGCTCTGGTGCCGACCCGACTACGACGGCGAATAATCTCGCTGCATGGGTGATACAGTATGGTCTCGATGGTGTCGATATTGACTATGAGGTGATTTTTCAACAGTATGCCCATGATCTGTACCATTTTCTGATGTGATTCGGGTAAAATATAAAAGGACTTTGCTGCAATGAACGCTCAGAACGGCGGTGCTGAGGCCTGGCTCGCGACTTTCACCACAGCTCTTCGGACGAAACTCCCGCAAGGACAATACATCATTACTCACGCCCGTAAGTCAGACGACGGCCCTCTTGCTATGTTCTGACAACATCTGTTGACAAAATGACAGCCGTCGCTCCTTGGTAAGTTACTTGATTACCTCCGAATAGTATGGACCACCAAAGCAAAATAGGTTCTCTCCCATTTACAAGAGTGGTGCCTACCTGAAAGTAGACCAAACTGTTGGGTCTTTGATTGATTGGGTATGTACCAAAAGATGAATATTGAAAAATTGGTCTGATTTCTTTTGGTTCAGTACAATGTGCAAGTGAGCAACCGGATCCTCCTTACGCGTATTCCACTCACAGCACCATGTATTAATTTGATAGTTCTACAACCGTGAGTGTTCGTACCGCTTTCTGGTTCCAACCCGTCCCTGAAACAACCATACTTGTGACTCAAACAGAGGGTGTCAACGAGTATACCACCTGTACTGGTCTCCTACAGACATCATCTAGCACTTGGCCCAATACCGCCCTCTTCCAGATTGCTGCAGCTGGCGTACCGCTAAACAAGCTTGTCATCGGCAAACCCGCTACAACAGGAGACGCGACCAATGGGTATATTTCTCCGTCGACGCTCGCTGGCTGTCTCAGCACGGCAAAGAGTGGTGGTTGGAGTAAGTCTGCTTGCTATTAAATGTGGGATTTGCATGCTTAAGAAGTCTTCTTCGGGGACTAGATGCCGGCGTTATGGTATGGCAGGTGAGTTAGACGTTTACACCTGTATAGTGCGATACCCATTTCTGCATTAGTACCCCGACGCCGGAGTATCTTGGATCCAGACCGTCCGCTCGATTGCGTTCCCGGAGTAAATGGGGAGATTCATGATTCCATTCTGAAGAAGTTGTTTATTTATCCAGATGTGTATGGGTTGCGTTGGAGTATGATCTATTTCGTTAGCAGCACTGTTGCATTGTTTTATTGGAGCTATGTAACGTGCGGGTACAGATGTAAACTGGTTTAAGTATTAGAATTATAATGTTGTGAAAACCTTGCGTGCGCCAGGCCCCTGTCACTAAGTTGTTCCTGAGATCTCGTTTCATGATTGCTCAATTCCCGTGGAGGGTTTGATTATAGCCCAGTGTGGTGCTTCCAGGTCTGTGCACCGGGAGTGTAGCTGTTTTTGTTGCTATTATTCTCAAGCTCTCCCCCACCGTTGTCGATACGTCTTCGTGGGGTCAAGTGCATATGCAATCAGGTAAGGAGACCGACACGTTCTATCCCCGTGTATAATTGATCGCTTCTGATACAGAAGTTACCCTAACTTTGCAATGCCATCCCTACCAAGTGGGATCCAAAGCGCCGTTCATGTCGTTTCAATACACCGATCCCTCGCCGATGCATTCCGACTTCATCGACATGCGATATTCAAGTGCAAGGAAGTTGAGTGTGAAGCAACAGCCAGTTTATCAACGCGCCGACCCGCCATTCTACATAAGAGTCGTATACATCGCGTAACGTAAGTACAGCGTTCAAACTTCATAGCAGAACCTTCCTCTATCGGAAATAGCACAGGATTATACTGCTTTCAGTCTTCTTCACTAATTAAATTCTCACCTGATGTGTTGCAAGCTTGTCGAGAGAGTCTTCCCGCCCAAGGCTGGTTCCAGGATGCAATAATGTCTCTGGTGCTGATTGTAAGATCTACTGTTTGGGAATATACGTCCATGTAGTTCCGACCTCACTTGCTGAAAAGGCCTCAACTGCTTCATAAATTTCTGGCAGAGGGCATAACCCGCTCGAAGTACAATTTGATTAGCAAGACGTCTGACGTCGATGCGAGTTGAATTAAGACTATGCACGTCGTCAATGTCACGGTGTGTACTTGTGAGCCTTTGTGATTTATAGCTCACTATGTACACAGGAAGTTCCTGGTAGCGGCGTTGCGCTTCACAAACCAGAAGAAGCCTTTCCATTCACTTGTCTCGGTACAGTAAATGATACATCGTGCGATCTGGTGGTTGTTCTGGAGTGAGGGAAGTATGTTTCCTAAAATTGCAATGTTACTATTCAGCACCAGGTTTAGTTCTTTCGCTGAATGTACAGGTTAGTCATGATTTGCAGCACCATGATGTCGAGCGAGTGCTTCACAAAATGATTCAAATAGCTTCCCAACGTGACATCCGATGTCTCTATCGATCTTGTCAGCAAAACTGCGTTGACCCTGTCGTCGGTCTTGATGACGAGATCGATAGACACAACAAGATTCATCCTTGGTGGAAATGCCATTGCGTATCGAGGCACCGTACATCCGCAGGGAATAACAGTAGCAATGAAGATATTCCTTCTTGGATACAAACGAGAGATCCGTCATCAAGGTTGGTGGCATTTTATGACAGTCTTTGACAGACCTTTGAGGATATACTTTATAGACGTGATATCCATCTCTGGTCCCATAAGAATGTTCTTCCGCTGTTTGGAATAATACAGTCTTTGATCACACTGTATCCATCGTTTCACAGTGGCTGGAAAACGGCGGTGCACATGATTGTGTACAGAATCGAGACATCGATCTCCGCTCTTTGATAAGTCGACGTACTCTCTACTCGCTTGTGAAATGGATTCAGGTTGTAGGAATAACTGCAGGTTTGCAATATCTACTCCGAAAGAGGTATGTGGATCCAATCAGACGGCGAAGCCAGCTAAAGACCCGGTCGGCAGTCCAATATACTCGTCTCGGATGACGCGATGCACTTACTGCCGACTTCGGTCTCTCTTCGTCGCCTAATCCAAGGTTTGAGTTGTACAGTAAACCAGTGGGAGGAGGGACACTCAATTAGGTGGCTCCAGGAATCGCAAGAATGCAATCTGACAACGGAAGGGGATGTTTGGGCTTTCGGAATGACAGTGTAGGTAAGGCTGCAGAGCACTAGACATTTCCGACCAGGAACTATTCGCAAGGGAACCTCCATTCCACCAAGTGAAGGTACCCCCCGGTGTCATTACTCACGTTCTGCGAGGTCCTCCACCTCGGCTAACAAACGAGGAAACTTGCTTTCGCATGACAGACGAATGGTGGAAGATCTGTACTTCATGCTGGATTAGGGGCCCTTCGCAACGGCCCCGGATATCAGATATACAATTATCTTATAGTTGTGACACGCAACCTCAACATATCCCACACATTACTCACGGTTCAGCAATGGTTGGTGGCAGTTGGTGTCTAGCATATCATAAATTATCTATTAGATCACAGGTGCTTGATGCAGCACCTGAATTCTCCGAGTGACGTTACACAATCTGCAAAAATATGTGGAGTACAAGTCCGACTTAGTACATAAGATGCTACATGCTGTATCGTCCTCTGCAGTAAAATTTGAACAAGCATCCGTGATACTGTTGTCAGTGAAAGCATATAGAGGTACAGATATAATCATTAATATTAAAATGAGAACAGTACATTTGCAACTGCAGGTATAAACGACGACAGTGGAAACCGAGTATAGAAACGTCACAAACCAGCGCTGAGATGGAAGATTTCAACTGAATGCCTTGGACGAACGTGTTCTTCCGTATCCGATTTCCACGCTTCTCTAGTTGGCCGATGAAAATCTCAACGCAGTAAAACCCAAGCGAAACAGAGCTGCCTGAATATCCGAAATGTTCATGAGCGTGCTTGTGGCTGCTGTTGTCGTTGTGGCTGCTCAGCAGCTCGAGGGTCCCATGGGGGTGGATATCGCGCATCGTCCAGATTCTGGTCCGCGAGAGCATCCTTTATTCTGTCTCTAGCAGGCATATGCATCCTTGCTCGACATCGCACGAGTCGGAGCTTTGTGCGGGTTATCCCTGCGAGCAATCAGACCTACTACCCCGGGGTGTTAAATGTATGGATACGTACAAGTGGTAATGGTAGTACAATCCTCTTCCGAAAATGGGTTGTCTTGCTGAAGGTCATCTTGGAGGGTGTAGAGACACCAGAGGGATTCTTCGTAGAGCTTCTCGCATTCGGTGGGGGATGTAGCCTGGTCTAGCAGCTCCTTGCGCGCAGCAGTTCGGCTCTAGTTTGGGTGGGACACAATAAGGACATAGGAGTCATTGAAAGCTTGAGTTGTTAAGCTTACAAGATATAATGCACGATCGTAGACCAGTTGTTCAAGGTAAATCTTGGGACCATGATATTGCACAGGTAACCAGGTTTTCACGAGCGCCGCACGGTCGTTGCACTTGATAAACTGGTCTTTGAACCAAGAAAGTGCTGTGGCACAGAGTCAGCCATCTTCTTGGACAAAGTCGAAGACGACGACCGACCATCATCAAAGCCTTCGCTAACCGTGAATTCCCCGTCCGGATGTCGCATCCGTAAATGTTCTTGGTAGTTACGGAGTTTGTTGATACCTTTCTGAGAGAAAGACATCAAGAGCATATACACCGCTACACATGTCACGGCGTTATACTCCGCTTCCTGGTCTGCGTGTCGTCTCCGCAGGGCTTGTTTCTCCGCTTCGCCTTCGCGGCGTATAAACTTGTTCGGGTCAGGAAGGGGTTCTGTAGAAGAAATACAGAATGAACTCTCATAGGAGCCAGAAAAACCAAAAGAACCTACTCTGCGGGACTGCCTTGACAACTTCATACATCTCGTCTGCCCAGTGCGTCAACACGTACGCCTTCTGAGCGAGTTCTTCCAACGAAGCCAGTAGCTCATCTTCCATGGGATCACGCTCCACGGGCATACCATCCTTCTCCTTCAACCCCTCGGCCGTAGGCGACCGTATAAGGATCTGCGGCCGTCGCGGCGAGGAAGACTGATAGTGACCGGCACCAGGGGAAACAGGGGATTTTGGTGTCGAGACACCGAAGAGCTTTCGCGATGCCAGACTTAAAGCACGACTTAGAGCATTTGAGGCTGCACGTGAAGGCGAGGAGGACAGTGGAGGAGCGTTAGGGTTTGGTGGAGGTGGGAAGGTTGTGTTATAATGTGTCGGCGCGGACCGAGGTGAGTCTGAATGAGGTGAAGTCGATGTCCGGTCGGGAGGATATGCGTCATCCGGGAGCGGAGAGCCGCGTTCTGCTTGTCGCCGCCGTCGAACGGAATTCAATTCTACATAAGTGGTCAGTGGCGATGTACGTTATGCACTGAAATCCCATACCGTCCACTGCCTGGTTGAACTCTAGAGCGCGAGTATCTCCAACGAGCACATATTCCTTCCGAATCAGGCCATCCTCCTCTGACTCTCCTGGGATAATCGAGCCCTCGGTTGACAACTGCCTGGGACCAAGACGACCTTTAGCAGGAGCAACGGGAGCCACATTAGTACCGGCATTGCTTGGTTCTTGAGCTGGTTCTGGGGTTGGATCTGTGGGTGCCTTACCATTCGGTGACGTCGACGTTGGGCTGAGTCACAAGCTAGAATAAGCTTTTCCAAAGCAGAAAATACGTAAGAAATTCATACCTCGAACCGGAACTTGGACCAGCCATGGGATTTTCTTCCGGATTCGTATCACGCCTTCTGAAGTGGAATTTGCTAGGTGGTATCATTGCCTTCGGGTCGAGCACCTCCGGAGGTATCACACGATGATGTTCCGGGATATGCCCTATAGGGACATCATCGGTGTCATCATCCTGTTGAGAACTTAGAGCAGAGGTTAACGTCGAGGTTCGGGATGTCATATCCGGAGCTGGGCGCGGAAATTTAGACTTTGCAAGGGCCTCGCTCTTAAAAAACTCATCAAAACTTGCGCGCTCCACCGGCCGACGCTTCAACAGAGCACGAATGAGATTTTTAATGTCTTGTGGAACAACGGGCGGATCGTCCGGTTTAGCGGAGTTGGCCCCGTGAGAGGATGCACGAGATGGTTCTTCGTCTGGAAACTTAACCCCCTTCGAATGCTCGATTTTCTTCAGCAACTCGACATGATTCTGCGCGCGGAATGGAGGCTTTCCAATGCACATTTCATATAGCACAGCGCCAACACTCCACAGGTCGGCCTTTGCGTCGTATTTCTCATACCTCAAGATTTCGGGTGCCATGTACAACCTGCAAAGTGAGTATACGTCATTTGCGGCAACGAGAGCTCGACGCATATAACGAACGGTGAACCACAAAGTGTTTCAGCCAACATAGCATTGGGCAGTGACCGAGCAAAGCCAAAATCAGCGACCTTCAGTACTGGGACCCCGATGGGATGTCCCTTTGCGAGCTCCTCTGGGGGGGCGGGAGTGAGCAGGAGGTTCTGAGGAATTTCAGTCACCGACGGAGGCGGGCTATGAAACTCCCCACCTGTGGCTTGATATCACGATGGATGAGGTTTCGCGTCCTGAGGAATTTGAGCGCTCGAGCTATATGCGCGGCTTATGGTTTAGACTCGCCTCCGCTGTGGATGAATAACTCACCGAGCTGCCGCAAGAAGCTACGAACCACGATCTCGTCCAGGCCACCGGTCTTTGGATGAGGATAGTATTGTAGAGCGGCACCTGGAGTCGGGGCATACTCCAGACCCTCGACACGGCCACGCTTCTTGATATAATTCGTTAGATCCCCCCCAGCACAGTATTCCATGATGAGATATATGTTGCGTTCCGCACGCTGCCGAGCGAGAAGTACAGTTAGCACCACGATAAGATAAGGTCTCGCACAGATGGCAGCGAAGCATGACAGTCGGTAACACGCGGTAAAAGAATGTCATTCCCCCCTCGTATGCGCCTACCGACCGCGGCAGCCCGACACACCACTGCACGAATGAGTGAAAATGCCACATACGACGATGTCAATGAGCTTCGTAATATGACGGTGAGACAGGGACTTGAGGATTTCGATCTCGCTTTGCAAGTTGTCGAGCAGCTTCGCTGTCAGGATCTCCTTACGGACGACCTTGATGGCCACTTGGTGGTGGGTCTCCTGAGGGCTGGGCGTTCACGGGCGAATTGAAACACGACCTCGACTATGAGCACCCACCTCGTGGTATCCTTTGTACACAGTCGCAAAGCTTCCCTTGCCTATGTCGGTCACGATAACATACGGACGTGCTTCGTCGTCGTCGGGGTTGCGCTTTGGAACGGACTTGTCAGGAGTCATGCTTGGAGAGCGCGCAGCAAGGGGCGGCGCGGGGGCGGGCATACAACGAGGGCTATTGCGAGGGCAGGACGCAAGATGTATAGTACAGACTAAAGGACGGTCGATGAGCTCACGAAGGGTCTACTAAAGGTTCGGTCATGGAGGCGAGGTTGGCGGCATTCGTGCTGGTAGTCTCGTTTTGGTAACCTGTTCCTCAGAGGCACATCATTATGACTAAGCAAGCGAGAAGATTAGCATGTCCAGTACGAAAGAAAGTACGATCGAAAGCAAGCCAGAAATCAAGACGACGTAGGGTATACACAGCGTACAACATACGGAACCTGAGAGTCCATTCATGTCAGTCAAGCACATGCTCAGATCAATTCTTCTTCTCGGAATCGAAAAATGCCACCAGCTCCCCAATCGGCACCTTCTTCCCCGGACCAACCAGCGGTTTGTTCTCCTTGGCCTTCTCGGATTTCGACTGCCGTCGCAAGATGAGCGGATCGACGAACTTCGTCGGCTGTGGATCGCTTCCCAGCGCTGCGTCAGAACGGAAATCAGTTGATTGCGATCTAAAGCGGTGCTTCGTTTGTGCCTGATTGCTCTGCAGTGCGTTCGCAGACCCTCCTCCGTAGGTCGACTGCGCCCTCGCGCGGCTCCCCGGACTCGGCGCACTACGCAGGTTCACCTCACTTGCGCTCGTCAGCTTCGTAGCTGCCATGGCCCGAGCAGCGCCTTTCTTTCCAAGAGTCTCAGACATATCTTCGTCGTCGTCCTCGCTGCTTCCAGCGACAGACATGGAGTAGGCCGACCCCATAGCCGCCTTCTCCCGTTCGCGCTCATACTCGGACTCAACTTCCGGCGGCGCGACAATCGGCCCACCGAGCGCAACCGTATACCGTTTCCTTCCGGCCGGTAAAGGAGAAGGACTGATGCTCCCTCTCCTAATAGCCTGGATGCTCGGAGCAGGAAGTCCACTCGGCGTCGGGGACATCGCACGCGCAGGCGGGGACATGGACCCCGGTGTCCCAAGCGGACTTGACATCGATGGAAGGCCAGAGATGACCATCGACGTTGGACGGGAGGCTGCAGGAGGAGAACTAGCAGGCGTATGGGTCGGAGAAATAACGTCCGGACTGGCATAGTCTCCGGTTGGATAGGGAAGACGCGTTCCAGTGCGGTGTGAAACCACACGAGCGAGAGGAGGACTCGTAGATTCGCGCGCAGTAAGCGAGGGCACGCGACGTGGGGTGGTCATTGTGTTCACTATTGCAGCGCCTACCGATGCGGTGGCGATGGCACTAGCTGTTTCTTGGGAATTTATCATAGAGCCTTCCGCGTAAATTACTCGAGATTCGTGTGCCACAGAAGCATTCGACCCTGCAGCAGCCGACGTTGCGAAACGCGCCATCTCTCGACCGAGCTCTCCGATGCGCGATTGCAATTCGGCAACTTCGTCCTTTAATGTACCAATTTCCGACTCAGGGACATGAATACCCCGCTCCTCATCTTCCTTTTCCTTACCCCGCTCGCTTTCTCTTTCTACAAGCCACCGTTCTACGTCTCCCATACGTTCCTCCAACGCACGGACGTGAGAAACGGTCCAACGCTCGAGCTTCTCGAATCGTTTTGCGATGGTCAACAGTGTTCCTGGAACATCCAGGGTGCCAGAGGGTGTAAATGTCGCGTAAAGAGGGGGCTGCTCCCGGGCGGGTGATCCGCCAGGGGATGGCCCACGCTGGAGTGAAATTGGTGAGAGATTGACCGGAGGCTGTGTAGCCGGCTGCGGTGACAGCCTCACGGGGGTTCTGTGGGGGCTCGGAGAGGTGGGGGAATACGTGCGTGGTTGAGGACCCCCAGATGGAATCTTGAGATTGAGATCTGACCCACTATTAGGAGCCGACGTGGGTCCTTGTTTGCCCTTCGTGATCTTCTTGTCTTTATCGCGTGCTTTGACTTCCTGGATGATCTGCTGTGCTGGGGTCAGAGGCTCCTTTTCTTTTGTGGGGGTTAGTCGGTTTTTCGCGGCCGTCCACCAGCTAGTTCCGCCTTCCCTTGCGGAATGGGATGGCGACGGTGTGTTAGGAAGTGTCTGGGATCGTCCACGCGCTGGGGGAGGTAAGGATTGTGGAGAACTATTCATCATAGCAAGAACACGTTCCTCCATCGCCCTCCTCTCTTCGGCTTCAAGCGTGAGGATTCTTTCAGCTTCACGCCTAGATCGATCGCGTTCTCGCATTGCCTCTGCCTCCAGTTCAGCATCGGTCGGCAGTGCCTTGGCAGCCAAGACGGGTGTCATGAAGGAGCCGACGCGCTGGGCGATGTTGGCAGCAAATTGGGTGACAGACGTCGATGGGGACTGGCTTCGGGCCCATGTGCGATTGGCTTCGTCGTCGT